>JAAGNO010010118.1:122784-186205 GCA_033439905.1 Ceryle rudis | reverse complement strand
GTGTCCGTGCGTGTTCGGGTGGTTGTGTCCGTGTGTCCCTGGGGGGGGGCTCTGTGGGCCCCCCGGCGGGGCATGTGCGGCCCGGCAACGGGGGGGGTGGGGGGGGGCGGGGGGGGGGGGGAGAGTGCGGGATGTGCAACGGCTTCGTCCCCACGTGCTGTGCGGGGAGAGAGGCGCTCCCCCCCCTTTCGACACAGGGCCGGGCTGGCGGCTTTCTCTCCGGTATTCCCGGCGGGAACCGCAGGCGGGAAATGTCAGCAGAGGCGATGCAAAGGGATGTGTTTGTGACCCCCCCCGCCAGCCCTGACCGCTTGCCTTTCGTTTGGTTCAGCTTTGCTCCTTCCCTCCCTCCCATAGGCTCCAGTCCCTGGAGGTGCGTGACCCCCGCTCCCGGCGCGCACGGCGGAGGGGGTGAGTTTCGGGCTCCCACAGCAGCCGAGAGGGAGTTACCACAATAAGCACGGTTCCGCCAGCCAAAATAGAGACAGGAGCCTCACCTTACTCCTTTCTAACGATGGTGCTTTACAGGTAATCTTATCAGGAGAGTAACTCGTGATTTTTAAGTGCGGGGGGCTGCTGAAACCACAGTGCCCGTATGTAAAGTGCGAATGAGGTTTTGGGAGCAGCGAAGGCTCTGAGGAGGTGTTAGAAGCTCCTGCTTGGCAGGCAAGCAAGCGGCACTGCAGGCTTACACAGCTCTTCCCCTGTTAACCTGATGACATCTTCACATTGTCAATGCAACTAAACTGGGGGCTAAAAATAAACAGCGTTAAGGTATACCACATGCCTATAGGTTATCTTGGAGGGTGTCAGAAGGAGAGGCTTATGGACTTCTTTCTATAGGGGCTATTGGGAGGGCAAAGCAAACTGTTTACATAGGCTTGACTGTATAGACCTGCTCCCTCGCGAAGGGGGATCACAGACTGCAAGTGAAACTTGCCGGGTGTTGCATGTTCCAGGAGTAGTTAGCCGTGCAGGGTGCCATTGCTTGCCCTGAGTTAGGCATCCGTGTTGGACATCTAAGGTGGAGTTACAGGCTCTTTCGCTAGTCAGTGAAGAGAAACAAGCACCTTCAGCATGAAATTTCTCTCTTCCTGACTGTACTGGTCTTTTGAGAAAGCATAAAAAGCCCCAACCTGGAGGCACAGCCCAAATAAAAGAAGGAGCTTAACCTAGAGATGAAGTACATGGAGACCTTTTGGGAGAGTGCCGACTCAAAGAGAGCTTGAACTCTGAAAGAAAAGACAGTTTCCTCCATCTGGTTCCTCCCATGGGTTGGAAAGCAGGGCTTTGCGTGGTTTCTGTAACTAATACATGGGGTGGGGAGTAGGGGTTGAGCTTTTCAGGAGCACCTCCTTGTGGAGCACCTGGAGCATTTCTGGAGATAGCTTCATCCTCTCTGGAACAACCTGCAAAACTTCAAATGGAAACAATGTCCAGTGTGAGACTCAGTTTCTAGGGGGAGAAAGTCTTAATTCTGGGATTCCTTTGGAACCAAGTGGGAATGGAAATTGAAAATAACCAAAAGATGCAAAACATGAGCTGAGACAGCTGGAGACTTTGCAAAAAGGAGTTCAAGCAACATCTGGAAACTTCTAAGAGAGGTTTACAAGAGGTCACCTGCAAACAAGGATAAAAGGCTTCAGTGTCCAGAGAGAGTGTGAAATTCTCCTGGAAGATTCCCAGTTTAAAATGGCAAGATGGATCAAAGAGGCAATCAGCAGCATGACTATCATGGAAAAGAATGTTTTCCAGAAAATAAGAGGCACAAGAAAAGCTCTGGCCACTTTACAAGCCAAGACGAACCACAGCAAAGAGTTAAGAAACTGAAAAAATCACCCAGAAAAGGAAATCAAACCTTTGCAGGTCACCACAGGAAAAAACAGCCTCCTGCCATAGACGAGGGCTAGCCAGAACACCACCTACTACGAAACACTTGCCACCCTTCTCAGCCTGCAGGAGGAAGGAATCAGACTGTCTGTCCCAGCTGAATCAGTGCAAAAGCCTCAGTCCTGGAGGAGAACACATTTGGGAGGTTTATTCAACTTGGCCCATGTCCGCAATGTAAAGGAATGGCTCTGAAATAGGGTGCCTAGGAGCCAACTTGATGGGTTCAGCTCCTACAGGCAGCAAGTACTTGCCTTCGGGAAAAAAAAGATTTAATTATCTAGGCTGGCTGTATGACTAGAATCAACCGTCAAATTAAAGCGAGCTGGACAGTTGTGTGCCACGAAGTGAGGGACGAAGATAATTCAGCTGAAGGATCTGGATCATTTTGGTTGAATAACAAGATATTACTGAAGACTTCCAGGGTAAATTGGACATTGACCTATTAATAGATTTTCAGTTACAGGATGACCAGCTTGATACATAGGTAAAAAATGAAACAAGAGCACAGAAAAACCTGAGCTGGGTCAGGAAAAAAGGACCAGCTGTCCCAAGAGTCCAGCAGAAGATGCTTCAGGAGGAGCAGACACATAAAGCTCCCCAGGCCAGTCTCCCAGGTCCCAGTGGCCCACAGTGCAGAGAATTCCTGAGCCAGAAATTGTATTTCTCTGTTTAATGGCAAGCTAAAGACGCCGCAAGAGGCAGATGAATTTGCCAAGGTCCTTAAATCATGGGCTGCAGCAGAGCATTGGGCCAGGAAGCAGGCACTGGTGAGAAGTTGGTCAGTCACTGGGAGTCCTGTCACCACAGCTCTGTGGCTAATGTAGAGAGAAGAAAAGAGAACTTTTAGAGTGCCACATATGCCTAATGTATGTAAAATAAGAGAGACAGAGGCCATGTAAAAATGCAGCTGAATTCAGAAGCAGAAATAACCTGACTGTGGGAAGGTGGTGGGCCAAGACAAGACACAACATTCAACGAAGCTTTCACAGTATTGCAAAATGGGGAAATGGGGGTAGATTTAGCTTGAGGGGCAGAGTCAGGACCACATTTTTGTGCAGGACCTGTTACAAAACCCTTTTGTAATGGGAACAGTGTTCACAGAGGCACTCCTAGGCTGAGCTAATCAGCTTGAAATGGGTAGTGGTGACAGGATAGCATAGACACTTCCAAACCTGGGAAAGTCAGGTTGGTGAAACAGGGGCACTGGAGTAAAAAGTCTCGTGTAACGTTGTCCTCAGTGCCCTGTGGTTGTAACTGTGATAAACACCAGGAACTATGCCTTACCCCATCAGTTTGGAAATTCCCTTTAAAGACATGTTTCAAGTGAAGTGAACTGTTTGCAGGTAGCTGGTCTGCAATGAAAAGCTGTCCTACCTCCTGGGGAAGTAAAAAATAAAGCTGACTCTACTTGGAGGTCACTTCCTGCCCTGACCGATGGGAGGGTCTGAAACCTGCCTGGAGACTTAGGGCCTTCAAAGACCCTCACCCAACAGGTCAATCAGATCTCGTGGATGTGAAACAGAAACGATCCCCATCTTTCTGCTGGACGTTTTTCAGGAGCAGCAACCAGGAACAAGTGAAACAACCTTCCCACTAAGTCCTCCCTCTGAAGTCAATGGAAAGAAACTGTGTCTGTGAATGAAGATAACTTGGATGATATCCTTGGGTACAGTTTAGTCATTCACAGTAGACCTGAAAGCTGTATATTGACAGACAGAAGCAGAGCTGAAAGGTGCGAAAATTGCTCTCTCAGCAAAGTCCAATCTGGCAAGTTAGTGATGGTCAGGGGCTTACGTAATCTGCCAGCTACATTGGAGAGGCTGGTGGGGAAGGTATAGCACGCCACACCAATAGGAGACCTTGGATGACCTCAGCCTTTTAAGAGGTCTGTTGTGCTCAGGCTATTTATGGGTGCATGCCGAGACCTTTGAACAAGAAGTGGTAGTGTAGTTACACATGGCTTCTGATAAGTTCAAGGCTGACAGTCTGTAACTGATCCCAAAGGAAAGGGAGTTATTCCAAAAGCAGGTAACTTAGGTCCACCACACAACTGGTGATGGGGAATTTCCACTGAAAAAAACCCAAACTGAGACTGCCTGGATCTGGCCCAGTCCCCAGCTACTCATGGAGGTGCAGGTCGGTAGGACTCTGCTCCTGTTACAGAAGGTTTGTTTGTAGATTTGCTAATATTGCAAAACCTCGCACAGACAAGGTGACGGAGAGCATTTCAGTGGCCAACAGAATGAGATTTAGCAGTTTCAACCAGTGCAATTCTTGCCAGGGGATAAATTTACTGGTACGTTTTGCTGGTATTTGCACAGGAGGAACACTGTAGTAAGGGCAGGCTGTGCATCCCTCCAGTAGCTCACTCTGTGGGCCTAGGAATCCCAAATGCAGTTTGCCTGAGTTTTAAGGAAAATGGCAACATTTTGCAACTGCACAGTTTACTAGAGATCGAGGCATAAATGGAGGAGCAGGGATGCCTATTCCAGGCAGCAGCTTTGGGGATTGGTGCAAACAACGTCATGGATGTGAAATGGAAGAGTTGATTCTTCAAGGGGATGAATGGAGAGGAGATAAGCGTGTGTCCTCTCTTACAACTTGTACATGCGCAGATGCTTCTAGCTCACCCAGGAGAGCTGAGGAAGGGCAATGCTAGGGAGGGAGTGTGTGCTTCTGAACCAGTCCACACCAGAAGGTGCATCACAGAAAGGATCCCAATAGGATACAACTAGAAACCTAGCTGGGAGACTCAACTGTCCTGGAATGAGGTATATACCTTTGGAGCACAATGAAGTGTATCTTGGTAGTACCAGGGAAAAAACATCCTGGTCAAGGTGATAAAAGTTTGGAGGATAAGTTGCAATGCCGTCTAAAAGTTAAAGTGCGTGGAAACAACCTGCAGAGAATCTTGTTAGGTAATGTCTGGAGCAGGAAGTTCTGAGACTGTTATTTTAAAACTGGCAAAATCTTTTGAACCATACGGGGTTTCTAAACATTTTCAAGCAGTTTCAAGGGAAAAATCCAAATGGGTGGGGTTCAGAAAGGAAGCAGAAAATGTGTGCAGGAGGTGAATGCCTCTATTGCAAGTAGCAGTCCCACTGAAACACAGAGAGACACCATGAAATAATATCTGACAGAGTCACTGCCTGATGTTCTTGGGTTTCTGTCTGAAGTAGATTCTGGGAGCTGCAGACTATTTCACAAAATGCCCTGAAGCTTGTCTGTTAGGACACTAGTGCCAGATGTCCTAGTGAAAGACGTCCTCTCCCTCCAAGTCCTAGGAGGTATGGGAGGATTGCACAAAGCTCAAGGGAGAAACACTGAGTCCAGCACATTTCAGAAGATCTTGTGAGGTGGCTGGGATCCCTAAAACATCTCCATGTGACCATAGCCTGAGGGGTTGGTGGGCTTTTTTTTTTTTTTTTTTCAGACTCTTCCAGTCAACTGGCTTGCTCCTCAGAACTTCATCAAGTTGGTAACACCCAGCATATTCCAGTCCTTTTGAAGGCCTCAAGAGTTGCAAAGCACTTCCTTATCATTTTGGTGAAAACCTAAGGACTCCAGCATGCAGCATGCCTTTTAATGGAGTTTTGGGAGAAGAACAAAGAGGTTTGGGTCATGTATAGAAGCACATGTTACTTTTTGATTATTTTTTTTTTTTTAAGTGAGATTTTTTCAGTCTTAGAAAAAACAGAGTGAGAATCTTTAAAAGGATAAACCTAGAGCAGCACTGTAGTACTTGCTGTATAAGGGCATACAGTACTGACCTGGATATTTGTCATGGTATACAGAGTGCCGTGGGCTCCGGAAGCAAAGTCCTGTGCTATTATGAGGCCCATTAGAATATGTACTAGGGAAAAACACACTGGGGAAAGAAAACTTCAGGGTTTCGCTTTCCCTCTGCTCTTCCCTCACTGGAAGTGTAGTTTGGCAAAGCTGAAGCTGGAGATGCTGAAGCACAAGTCCCCTTCCTCCCTGCTAGCACCAAATGGGCAGACATGGGCAGGTGCACTGAACGCACCTCAAAAGCACTGCCTGAGTGGCTGTCTGAAGGGAACCCAGGAGCAGAAACCTATGAGAAAGGGGAGTGCAAATGTTTTGGATTAGCAGTAGGAAAATACCTTGCTGAAGCAAACCGTGTAATTACAGGTAAGAATGTGTCATTCATCACTTCTAAAATGATTTTCCCTTGTTCCCTGTGTGGTGTGTTTATTAGAGCCTTGTTATTTTGAGCTCCTTCAGGATAAAGGAGGTGACAGAGAGGGCAGGTGAGAAGGCGGCTGAGTCCTCCAAAATCCAAGGGTGGGCAGTTGCCCTCCTCTATAAAAGAGTAACCACCCCATCCCAGACACTTGGCTGTGGACAGGTAAGTGCACAGAAGCTGAGAGAGAAGGTGGCAGAGGAAAAGCCCTGTTAGCCTTTTGGGGTTGGAGCAGGCTGGCTCCGAGCAAAGACCCAGGCTCCTGTCATGTGAGTCCTCCCAGGTTCAGGGAAAAAGACTTGGGGTTTTCTTGAATGAAGACTGTGGTGAAAGAGCCTCTAAATTAATATTTAGCTTCTCCTCAGAACTGGGATAATCTTCAAGAACCTGTGTTTTTGGTTGACCTTTAGAGGCAGAAGACAGAACGGATTTTTCTCAGTCTTTTTCATTGTAGACCTGCTTAAAATTGTCCTCAGGCCATCCTGCCTGTCCTCTTGCTACATGACAAGGGTGCGTAACGGTGTACAGGTCTGGAAGTGTTGAGCTTTTCAGTTAGAAGGACAGGGGGAGAAATCAGGGGATCTGATTTCAGAATCAGGTGCCTGTTGTCTTCTGCCACCGCCCCAGATCTACTTGGAGTATGCAGGCAAGGAGAAGCCCTCTGCATTGTATGTACAAAGAAACAGCACTGGGCAGGCAAGCTGAACTGTTCCCTACTGACCTAGGCTGGGTACCAGCTGCATTCAAGCCCCAGACCATAAGATGAGCAGTACAGAGCTCAGCACAGACACTCAAGAAAAAGGACAGGTACATTTATGATCGGTAAAAACCTATTGTCCCAGAGGGAAGGATAAGACGGCCCTTAGACCCATCCTAGCTTGTCAGGAAGTATCCAGGATACCCCTGGACCTTGTACCAGCTGGGAAATACCCCCTTGACTGTGGTGCTTGAATTCCCTGCTCCCTCTGAGGTGCCCTTTGCTCCTGGACCAGATGGCAGGGATGGTCGCCGGTGCTGGCAGTGCTCCCTGGAGTGTGCAGTGCCACGGGGAGCTACCTCACAGTGCTCCTGCTTGGCAGAGGTCATTTGCCTCCATTGTTGTTCGTATCCCCTTTGTTTTACCAGTGTGCTGCTGCTGCTGCTGTTGCAACCCAGGCTTGAGCACCAGCTCTGCGCAGTGACTGGCTGCGTGCGAGCAGTGGCAGTGGCAGGCCTGGCAAGCTTCCCTTCTTTGCAGGGAGACTCTCCTCCCCTCAGATGAGCAGGTTTCCAGACAGCTCCCTTTTATGAGGACAGATTTCAGCAAGGCTCTAAAAACCAGCCTCATTTAACTCGTCTCCCAGTCTCGTCCTCTGTGTCCTGCTGGGGAGGTATTGCATGACCCCCTTTAAGCTGTCGGCAGCCAGGCTTTCAACGTGGCAAGGGGGCCGGGCTGTGTCTGGGCAAATGTTTTCTTTCTGTGGTCAGAAAGCAGGGCTGGGCAAAGGCTCCATGCCCGAGGCACATCCTGACAATGAGCCCCTGCCCACCCAGGCCACTCTGGGTCCCGATCTCCCACATCGATGGCAGGGACAGCGAGGGTGGCATTGACCTTGGGTCTTCTCCAGGGGCAGCGCTTTTCCCTGGAGAGCAACAGGGACCCTGGCACTGGTGGGAAGGAGCCCTCCCTGGTGGGGAGGATTGTGGGGGGGGGCGTTGGTACGAGGAAGATAGCCTGGGGTGGGTCAGCAGGATGGGGATGCACTTGTGCCACCCACACAGCCCACTTCTGAGGCACACTGGCACCCACTGTCTCTGTCAGCTTGGCTTAGCTTTGACACCCTGCTAAAAGGCAGCGAAGCAGCCTGCACATCTCAGCACGATCACTGGGGACTCCTGCTCTCAGGCAGACATGGCTGAAGTTGCAGTTGCATCGTTCCCCCTCCCACATGCACATACCCCACAACTACGAAGGTCCGAATCATCTTTTCATAAAAATACCTTACATCCTATGCCCCAAGCACAAACTTGCTATGCCTGCCAGTGGTGTTGGCAAAGAACAGAGAAATAAGTCACCAAACCCAAGGCCATGCTTCGGCATTTACCCATTAAAGCTCACAAATTTATGTCAGGGCTGGAGAAGGTCCATTGTATGGAGACATCAGTGTTTTGTTTTATTGTGTTTTACTTCCTTTACTGTCCTGTCCAAGGTGCAAGGAGGAAGCAATAGGTCGGAGGGGCACAGGACTCCTGGAAGTGAGCAGGTGAGCTGTGATGTCAGGGCCAAGGAGAGCAGCGGTGATGCTCATTATTGCACCTCCTAGCATTCAGAGCAGCGTGGGCAGCAGGTCCCCGTGAATCTCCTCTGCCACGAGGAGGGTAACGCAGGCAGTCGCATCACTACTTTCCTTAAACTTTACTCTCTGATTTTTCTAAACCAGACGCAGGCAAAGTTCAGTCCTTAGAGCTCTCCATAGTGGTGCAGACCTTTGCGAGGAGGTCTCACTTGTGGTCTTTGCTGTATGGCACAGACCCCTCTTTAAAACCCTCAGTGTGTGAAGTCTCCGGCAAGGCAATAAGGCTTTCACCAGAACAGTGCTCCCTGAAGAACAGAGGCACCATGAGGTACAAATACCTGTACCTACCCTGTGAGCTAGAGCTTTGGTTCTATGAGCTCAGCTGGGCAAGCGGTCAGGCAAGCAGGAACGCTACCACATCCCCACCTGGCAGCCCCACAAACGTAATGGTGGAGGAGACGTGAAAACTGGGATTTTTTGTTACTTTCCCATTTTGCAGATTAATGTTATAATTCATGTTCTTATTGTGGTTTTAAACAACTTTTCTCAGTGTAGCCAAAGCATTCAGAGGAGTTTCCTGAACTATCTGTACACTGGAGAGCTACTGGGGCTTTGTCTGTCCCATAACACTGGCTCTGCAGGATTGGAACAGGAGCTGGGCACTGGCACTAGTGTAATGGCAAGTGCTTGCAGCAGGACAGTATGTCTCCTTCACGTCTCCATCTTCTGTGGAGCGAAAACAGACCAAAGTGGCACCAGTCCATCTCCTCCCAGGAATATGATCCCCAATGGCTGGTTATTAGCCTCCTTTCTGGGGCTGTCCACTGGAAGAGCATCCTCAAAGCACTTGCATGCATCTCAATATGGTAAGTCCATGTTGGCAGTTTGAGATCCTACTAGCACCGGCAACAGATGCCAGAATCAGGAAAATTTCAGATCCACATCTCCATGCCCGTGGAGTTCAGGCCAGATGAGAACTGGACACTCCCAGATGCTGTGTTGACATGAATCATTCTGCTTATGCCACTGTCTGGCAGCAAAAGCCTTGGCAATGTGAAAGCCAGTGGCAGTTGCCAGCCTCGTCTTTGCATGCAGCATGGTGCCTTAGGGATCTGTAATCAAAGGTTTGATTATTAGGGTAAAACTGATCATAAAGAGGAAATAGAATGAAATGAAATGAAAGTATACCTGTCAGCTTCCCTTGAGTTTCACTTGATCTGTTTTAATTGGAATGGAAAACGTCACATAACTTACCTATCACATTTTAAAGCACTAGGCAGGAACATATTGCCAACGCTGGATAGTGGCACATTTCAGCAGTAGTATGGTAGAGATACAGCTCTTTAATATGCACAGAATACCAAACCTCAAATGCTCTGCTAAGAAAAATATTTGGGCCTTGTCATGGAAGTATGGAGCTAGGGGCAGGAAGAAACGCACGCTGCCTAGCACCATGTCTTGTATACCTTGGCAGCTTTTTATCTGTTTCTGAAAGTTTCAAGTGGCAAGAATAGAAACCATCCATCACAAAGGTGCTGTGAGGCAAGTTCATGCACGTGAAGCATTTTGAAACCCCTTGGAGCCTTGCCCAGTCATCGTACTGTGATCTTGGGCAGGGGGTGAACAACATGAGCTCCTGATGTCCCTTCATCCAAATGACCGGAGGAGCTTCGCTTAAGTGCTACTTGTGCTGTGGCTCCCAAGAGCCAAAGCTCTTGAGCTGATGGGCTTCTCCAAGATCGTTCTTATGTTTATGACGGATTGCAAGTGGAATAAAATTACCACCCTCCTGGCGAAGGCTTTGGAGAGGTTCACCAGAGTTCCTGCCTCAGGAGATGCCCCCTCACATGTAGCTGGTGCCTAACTGGTGCAGAACGTCCCTGCGTCCTTGTGCCATGGCCCTGGGAAGGCAAACGACTTCCAGCTCCCAGGGGCGTGCTCGAGTTCCCATTCAGGGTGGAGAGTGCTGAGGATGGTGTGAAGAGAGCTGCTTCGATGGCCTGGCATCGATATCAAAGCCAGTTCCCACTCGAGGCAGCTGCAGGACTGTGCCTCTGGAGGGGGAAGCTCACGCGCGGGCCAGGAAGCCATCATGGAACAGCCAGCTCAGGAAGAATCCAGGGCCAAGATTTTGTTTTTAACCTGTTTCTTGTTTATTTAAGCCTTTGAGGAAGATGAATAAAAGCAGCCACTGAGAGAGGCCAGCTGTGTTGCAATCGGAGCTGTGTGCGCCGGCTGGGTCAGGGCAGTGGTGGCGAAGGCAGCCTGTGGGACAGCAGGACCTGCCCCTGTCAGCCTCGCGGGCCCAGCAGCACCTTGCACAGGAGCCAGGGTGCTCCAAGCAGCTCTCCTGAGCACATCCACGCTGCTGCTTTAGCTGGCTGTGGAAGAGTTGTGCTGCCTGCCAGGCAACAGTTCAAGAGCAGGGCTTTCAAGCTACCTGGTTCTCCACCGAAGGCAGAATTAGAGGTGTGGATATTTTGTTCCTGAATATTTTGTGCAAAATGGGTGAAAGTAACTTGTTCCCCATTGCAGAGAGGCATCAGTCCCTGATGGGTTTGCCCCTGGGGCTGATTGAGCCCCTGCCTCTTCTTCTGCCGCAGGGCTCGCCGACTCCTGCCCTGAGAGCAGCCAGCCATCTCACAGACCTTCTGGCCCTCTGTGCAGCACTGAGACATAATGTCTATTTGACATTGTACATGGGATGGCCACAGACTTGCTGTGGTCAGCCATTCTTATTGCTGTTCACATTTCCCCAGCATCGCTCGTGCTCCCCGCTTCAGGATCCGTGTTTTGCTGAGGGCAAATTCCCACTCCATCAAAGCAACGCTCACCAGTGAGACCAGTGGACCAGATATGGTCTGTGGGGGAATTTCTGCTTCGTCTCCCCAACCTGAACTGGCTGCCACCTCCCCTGGCTATGACTCCGCAGTGCGCTGGTTTAGGAACCCCCAGCTGTTCCCACTGGATGCTACAGAAGGTCCTGGCTGCCTGGGGCTGGCAGCTGGACCTGGGACTGGGATCGCTGGGCTCAAATTTCCTATTGCAGAAAATGTAGGTTAGGTAGAGGTATGTATCTAGGTTGTTTTTAAAGGGCAGAGGATAAGTGCCTGCTTGACATTATCCCATTTTTTTAAAAGGTAAATAACATGTAAAAATTGGATTAAGCAAGAGCATGACCAGGGGGAGGGTCTGACTGGGGGCTGGGGGTGGAGTATGAGGCATGGAATAAAGTGAGAGCACCTTGCATTTGGATTCTGTATCTTTCATCAGTAGGAACTACCTTCTCCTCTTAATCTTATTTTAAAAGAACGTATAAGGGGCCCTTGGTTTAACCCATATGGGCCTATGCATTTCAAAGAGCTCTAAGCTGTGAATTTCTGAAATTCCCTGTCCCCTTAAGAGAACAGATGGATGTTCCCTGCTCTATTTGTAATTCTCCTTCCAAGTTTTCTTAAAAAGTAAATGAAGACATAACAAAAATGCTGCTGACCAAAGAAACCAGCTCTGGCCAGTCCTTTCAGGCTAAACTAATGCAATTATCATTCTTATCCATATTGTTGTGCAGTTAGTCCCGCTGAGCCTAGTGCTCAACTGTCCTGATTTTTCATCATAAATTCTCTTTGTTCGCCTTCAAGTATTACTCCTGATTAAAGAGTGTGATTTGAGAAAATTAATGTCAGATTTTAAAGTGACAGATGATTTTTCTTTTAGCAAGTTTGTTTTGTATGGATAAGCTTTTACATTCCGTTCACATATTTTGGACTCCTTGCTTCTTTTTGGTTTCCTTTGTAGGTACCCTTCTTAATTTCTCTGAAAAGATTGTTGAGCTTGTGCTCTCAGCAAGGGTATTAAACCCTCTTGCAGGTGTTACTGTGTGTGTGGTGAAGATGTGAAATGGAAACAGGCACCAGGAATGCAAATTCCCGCTGCAATTTGGGTCACATGTCCAAAGGGAATTATAATTCCTCACATGCTTTCTCACGCAGCAGGACGCGGGAGCAGAGGGATTGCTGCCTTAGACCAGGCTCCCAGCTTGTCTGCTGCCCTGTCCTGTTTTTGAAGGTACCCAGTTGCCAAGTGCTGTAAAGCTGGAAAGAGAAACACCAGAATGGCCAATTATAACTTGCCTATAAGGAAATATTTTCCTAACCCCAGGCATTTATAACTTGGCATGTCCCCTGAAGAGCTCTGATTTATATCCCTTCTGCATGATTATCTCAAGTGAGGTAGCCCCGGAGATATCCACAAATTCCCATGCATTTTTTTCAGACCTCTTGAACTCTTCGTCTCGGCAGTCGCCCATGGCAGCGAATCCCAGTCTTGCGATGCACTGCTGGACACTTCCCCAGTCCTCCAGCCATTGACTGCTTATTTTCAAAATCAAATCGAGCACACTCATTGCCTTCTACCGAACAATAACCTGGACTTTCTTGTGGGTTTCCCTTGGGTTTTGCTCTCTGATCTCTGTCCCAGTCAGTCAGTACCACCTTTATTAATATTCCCTTCCACCCTTGGATCCACATTTGCACAAGAGATTTCCCATAATCTCGAGCAGAAGCCTCTTTGGACTTCGAAGCCCAAAACTTCCTGCCCTCCTGGGCCTACCTCTCCCACCTTTACTAGTGGCTCACCAGCACTGCAGATGTAGTGCGAATTATTTTGAGGCCTGGGCACAGGGACTTGCACTATAGATACAACTGTGCTGAAATCAGAATGTGTCTCAGATGAGTTACTAATAAGATTTGCTCTTGTTATCCTGATCCGGGCCAAAACCTACATCAGGAACCTCAGCCAGGGTCTGTCAGCTCCTTCCTGCAACTTCTCTTTCACCCTGGCAAGGCCAGACCTCCTCCCTTACCTTCCCTATGCCACCAAGGCCATTGACCTGCCAGGGCCAGGACTGCTAACAAAGCTGCATGAGGTTTCGCTTGCACCAGAGACCTTTTTTTGCAGTAGAAAAATGTGAGCTGCAGTGTGGGCATCAGGCAGTCTATTCTCAGCTGTGTTGGCTAGGAGAACAGGTGTAAAAGGAGGAGCAGGATTTTAAGAGAAATGACAGTTATCAGAAGGACAAAAAAAAAAAAAAAAAAATCTAGCACGGGTATGTTATTGTGGCACATTAAGAGCAATGGGAGTATGAGTTTGCTTGAAAGTGCCCTTTGAAAGTGCCCGTGAGAGCAAAAGCACATCATTCAAGGCTTCTCAGGTCAGCTTTGGGCTGTAGCTGCCCAGAGGAGATCTCCTGGTCCCTAGACATTATGCAAAGCTACCAGGTAGCTTCCAGAAAACACCATGGTCACTGCAGAGGAGGCCCTCCAGTTACCCATTGAGGCTGCTTATGGATGCACAAGATGAAAGGTTGTTTTTCCTTTTGCCTTGTAGCTTAAGCTCAAGGATGACACTCCTGGAGCAGTGGATGTCCAAGAGTACGACTGCTCGTGACGGTACCCATGTAAGGTGGCCTGTGCTGGCAGGAGGTGGATGACAGAGATACAACTGACGTAATTTTAAGGCTGGGTGAACACACTGCATCTGGAAAAACATCCAAAAATGGCATTTATACACCTTGTACAGCCAACTGCACTATAGATAGAGCAGGTAGGGATGCTTTTCAAGTTATTCACAACATCCTCTTATACAACTCTATTTTCAGTCAACTAAAGCTTTGCCAACCATCTTGAGGTGAATTTCCATCCCCCCCATGATGTATGTCTGTCTCTGACTTCTTTGAGGGAAAGATACAGCCAAACAGGACTGGCCAACACCTGGCACTAAGCTCAAGATGCAGGGGCAGAAGAAGTTGTTTCACACCACGCAAAGCGCTTCTGGTGATCTTTTCCCTCAACAGCTCAAATGTACCTCTGCTTTGAAGCAGGGATTTAAAAGTTGGCAAGAGAGACAGATGTTGTGTTAGGAATTTGCCATGGGTCTTTCCAGTGCCTCCCATCTGGGAAAGCCTCTGTGTCCCTATCAGCTCCCTCCTGGCTGTGTCACCTCCTTGCTGCTGTTGTCTAAGGTATCTGACATCTGCCTGGTGCCTCTCAATTTTACAGCCCCACTAATGAGCCATGGGGCTGCCAGTACAGCATAAGACCATGGGATTTCTGTCTTTTTGTGACTTGAAAAACTACATCCAGAAAGTTGTGTTAAAAGTGATTGAGAGGTTTAGAAGTGTCAGGATTGAATTGACCTGTGCAAATTTAATTCACCTTCCAAAACTGCTTTAAAAGAGATATCTCTTGCTACTTTCTTCATCCCACACAGCTGGCCTTCCTATCTGAAGTTTCCTGTAGTTTTAGTTACAGTGTATTGATAGCCCACAATCTTTTGTTGTTTTTTTTCAATGCAGCTTGAACTGGAAGTGTTTGAAATCACTTGAGCTTTCGCAAACGTTACCATTGCTGTGTATCCTAAAAGCAATACTCTTTTCTTGCATCTTGTGCAGCAATGACATGAAAGAGATGTTTAGGGCAGAGACACAACTTTTGCCATTAGCCCGCCAACTTTTATCTGGATGCCCATGAATCCTCAAATGAGGCCCAGCTCCATGATGCCCAGAATCACAGGATGGATGGCACAGGATAGTCGTGTGTTTTCAGCCACATGGATCGACCACATCATAAACCTATCTCTCTGTGGTCTGAGAGTTTTCTGTACCAGCACCCTTGTCAACTGATATGTATAAAGGAAATACATCCAAGGGTTTTCATAATAACAGTGCTACACAATCAGGCAATTGAAGTTTAGATTTCCTTCAGCACAATATTCCTAAATACAGCTATTATTTCCCCTACAAGCAGAGGACATATGCAGAAGACCATAAGTGATCATATTGTAAAGGCACTTGCCTGGGCTCAGATGGCAGGAGTACAACTCCCAGCTCTGCTGCAGACTGTCCATATGACCCTGAACAGGCTTCAACCCAGGTCACCAGGAGTATTTCAGGATACACATCCCATTGGCATTACTTGGAGGTAAGCACCTGAGTACTCTGCCGGATCTGCCACACTGAAGGTCCTCAACAGAGCCTAAGCTTACAGAAGTCAATTGCTCTGTGCCTCAGTTCCTCATTTTCAAATGGCGATAAAAGCAGCTTGTGGTCTTTCTAGGGTCACCTTATCAGGTTGTTGAACAATCTTACCTTGATGTCCTGCATCACAACATCACAGAGACAGAGGGAAGGTGCTCCTGTCTCTGCAGGTGCAAGTCCTGCAAGTTTTCCAAATGTGAGTGCACCCAGCATGTTCCTTCAGCCAATCATAGAATCACAGAATCATAGAATGGTAGGGGTTGGAAGGGAGCTCTGGAGATCATCGAGTCCAACCCCCCCTGCCAGAGCAGGGTCACCCAGGGCAGGCCACCAGCCAACAGATTCCATGTTGTGCATGGTTTTGCTTTGAGGTATCTCGGTCCAAAATGAGCTCCATGATCTTTCTCTCATTTTCTTTTGTCATCTGGGTGGATTCTGCCTCTTCCTACGTAGCCAGTGTCCTGTACACCTCATCTGGCTGGGAACTGAGATCTGTTGCTTTGCTCTTCTCACACCATGGGACTTTCTACAGAAAGAAAGGTCCTGGAGAGAAGGCAGGGCCTTCCAAGGAAGGAGTTCACAACTGCAGAACAAGATCTTCTGGAATTAAGGACCATTACCAAATATTTGAAAGCCCATGGATGCAGTGAGGTGGGATAAGATAGAGTGGGATAGACAAGACCCATGTTATAACACAGGTCCTAAGGAATGGATAATAAATTAATGCTAAGAAATGCAGGGGAACTCAGGCAGGAGGGAGTGACACAACAAAGCAGCGGCAACAACTGCATCTTTGACTCTACCATGCTTGTTAGAAGATTATGCTTTCTGTCATGTTCTGTTACTACAGTTTTCCTTTTATTTAGTGTTCAGCCCCATAGGTGTCAGTTATTACCTATGGATGCCTAAGAGGTTTGTGCAGGTGAGGACCTTAACTGTCTTAGGTGTAGTCAATTTTGTGGGCAATACTGATGAGATGTGAGCAGTGTTTGCAGCTAATTAAAATGCTATGCTTTAAAATAATTTTGGCTAATTACTAATATTTAGCAGCACTATTTTAACTGCAATTTCCATGTTCCTTGGGGATTTGAACTCTTAATTTCTCACTTGGCACCATTTAGCGTATCAAAATGACCATGAAATTAAAAAACCTTAGTAATTTTACTTCTTTAGGAAATAATGCTAGCAGTAAGAGGAAAAAAAAATGTGCTGCAGGAAAAATATGACCAAATTCAGGCCCTTTCCTCTTTTTTTCCCCTCAAAAGGCAATTATGCTATAGCACTGATTGACTCAGAGGAGTGTAGAGCTGCTCTGGGCACAAGCTGCATTTACTCTACCAGGAGGAGGATGCTCAGAGCCATGTTTCCCTTACAAACAACGCTGTTGTCCCATAAAGCTGGGCAGCAAAGTAGTGCTAAATAGCATTCTCTTAGCCTCAAAATGAGGCAGTATCTGTCAAAATTAGTAGCCTGATCCTTTAACTCCCACTCTGAGCACTGGCTGCTGAAATGAAGCTACTACCCCTGTGCAACGTCAGACACCAAACCACTGTCAGAATGAGCTCTAGACCCCAAGTGTGTTGTTTCTCAGGTTCCTGCTCTGCTTAGCAGACCACACTGCTTGCTCCTTTCAGACAGAAATGTCCTTTAAAAGGGATGAAAAAGAGAGGGGGGGCTGTGAGACTTCTGTTTGGAATAAGGTTTTGTGAACTTGCAGCATCTTCACATCATCACAGCAATCTGAACACACAAATAACATCACTATGTGAATTTACAAGAAAAAATGCTCAGTTATTTAGCAATGAAATCTCCAAATCAGCCTCCAAGAGTCACTCTGAAAAACGATGTAAACATTCAACACAAAACCAACCAAAAATACATCAGTTTATATATATATATTTTTTTTAATGAAAGGGAAAACTTGCCTCTTTTCACTGAATTCACGTCTACACAGATCAATGTCAGCTCTTATTCATGTGCTACTTTTAACTGTTTGCATTCATTCCCGTTACTTGGGTCTTAGTCACCTAGCCATTGTGATAGCTGTGCTCTACATGCCTTGATTAAATGAAATTCTGGGTCTTTCTTAGGAGCACAGGACATATCATTTTCTGGTCCTCTATTGTACATCAAGCATCCTGTACTTGGCCCTGCATCCAGCCCTTCCTGGCAGCCCCCGTCTCTCTCCCTCTCCTCAACGAGAAGGTAGACGGAAGAGTTACCACCCTGGCCCCAACACTGGCTCTCTTGTTGACCCCGTGCACATCGTGTAACCTTTCATTGCCATTCAGAGCCAAACAACTGCATCAATCCTGGTGGGGTGAACCTAGCAGCAAGGATTTGTTCTTCTGTGTTTGTCTTCCCCACTTGTAAACTGAGCATCATAATACTTGCCTAGATCAAAGGGGGTACGGGGAGAATTAAATAATTAATGTATGTAAAGCACTTTGTACTTATATAGCATCTTTCATCTTTCAAAGTATTACCTACAAAAAAAAAAAAAAAAGGCCTAAAACCTGGTTACCGATTTAACTCTTCAGTTTATTCTGTAAGAAATACATGAAACAGTTGCCACTAACAAATTAAAGAGTTAGACTATGCCAAGTCCTAAAACAGCTGGGCAGGGGACCGAGAGTCCTGCCTCCTCCCGTGGCTGTGTTAGGGTGCCTCTGTGAGCAAGAAGGATCTGAAAGTGTGCCCACAACAGGGATTTGGAAGGGAAGGCACTTCCTGCATCACTGAATCACCTCAAGCAACCATGTCAAATGGCGCAATGCAAAAATTGATAGTGTGGTGTCTTACAGCAAGCTATGTTTCTTGCTATTCCTCAGCCTCACTGCTCCAACAGTTAGAAACCTTCCTCTGGTTTCCAGGCTAAATGTACTCATGGCCATTTGTATCCATTTGTCATTGTGCCAACATTGTTTTAAGTTTAACACAAGGTATTTATAGACCAGTCGTGTCCTCTCTGACCTTTAATGTTGTTAGGCTGAACAAGGCAATCCCTTTCAGTTTGTTAAGTAGGGTGTCCAGCCCCCCACCAAGCACTGTATCAACACTTAGCTACACTCGCTCCAGTTGCAATTTTCCTTTCTTGAATAGAGGTGGGTAAAGCTTTACTCAGCCTCCTCGCAGTCTCCACCAGTACTTGTTCTCCATCATTAATACTTTTCAGACCCATGTTGGAAATTCTTCACATTTACCTTTTTTCCATGGCCCTGCTATGCTGCCCTTTCACAGTAAAGCTGTGACCATCCAAAGCACTTGAGACTTTTTATTTTCCCAGAGCAACTCTGACACTTCGGCTTTACATGCCAAACCTTACATTTGGCACAATTGAATTTCATCCTATTCCCATTGTTCCCATCCTCAAGGTCACACAGTTCTTCCTGCTTGATAGGCTGGGGCCTCTTGTTGACAAGCACCCGCATGTCTGTGTCATCAGGAAATTTCACGATGTACTCCTCCCTCTTTTGTGCGACAGGCAAATATTAACCAAAAGCAGTCGCCGGGCAGCCCTCAGACAATTCCACTAACAACTGCCTTCCAGATCTGCTTTCAGCACATCTTCCTTTCATCTCCCATCCTGTCGTGTCTCACCTATCTTGCAGGCATAGTAGAGGTTCTTCCAGACGGAAAGATGATGCAAGTCCATAGAGCTTGCTGGACCCAACCAGTGCTTTACAAGCGGCTATGTTCCCTTGGGGTTATTGAAAAAAGAGAGCCAGAGAAGTTGCGAAGCACTGACATTTCATAACAATGCTAAGCCAAGAAAATATAATACTCAGGGTGACTTTGGATGGGAGGAAGTATTCTTCAACATCTGGTGGAGCACATGCAGTAATTCTGGCAGTGCAAAAAGCCCCATGTCCTCAAGAAGCCTTGCATGTAGAAGGTCACCAGTCTGAGAAAATGGAGGACATGAAACCATATTGTTATTGTTGATCAGAGGGAAACTGAGTCCAAGGAGTGGTGGAGTGCAGAGACAAGGGCCAGGTGGCTGCTTCAGGAGAGAGGTGGGCAGACATCAAGAGTCCTGAATCTGCTGTTATGCAGCTCTGGCTTGAGCTTCAGGCCTCTGTTTTGCCTCAGATAAAAATCAGGCATCTTTGGTCTTTTACAGAGATGATTTATAGACAGTTTACATCAATGCAGCTATGCAGGAAGAAAAAGTATACTGATTTCTGGGAGCAACCATCTCTTAGTGAGGCAGAAGATTATGGCCCAGCATCAAGTGAACTCTGTAGTTGCTAAGACAAACTCAGGAGGAGACTGGAAGAAATGAACCCAAATATACTCGTGTTTCCTGCCTCCAGGAAAGATCACGGGCTCCATTTTTGAACCAGCCAAGCGGCAGGCGCAGATCTTGGCTGCATCAAAGTCAGCAGCAAACTTGGGCTGGAGACGTTGGTTTCAGCACTCAGGTGCTTCAGGGCTCCAAAGGCAAACTCTGAGAAAAGCCACCAGTTACAGGGGGGAGGAAAGTCACAACCAGTTGCTTTTGAAAGATTGAGAGCTGTTCAGCAAATCCCAGATAGTGCCTTCCAGAGGACCCAAACGTGTATTTTAGGCAACTGCAGCACCTGTGAGTACATCAGACCTTGAAGTATGGCTGGAGCAGTGAATAACACAGTGAGACTACCCAAGTGCCAGCGTGACACCTGGACCCAGCTGCAGAAACAAAGCCCTGAGTGTCTGTAAATGCCAGAACGTCTGAAAAATGAGGTACATATGCATATGCACCACAGTTTGTCCTGGATCTTTGCAGAGCACCTTTTTTAGAGCTGTTAGTAGCATTACACCAATTCAGAAGCCCTTTTTTTCACGTGTCTCTTGTAAAAAGGGCCTTTCTAGTTTCACTACAAAGCACTGACTGCATGGGACAAGCTGAGCACGTTTGGCACCTGCTGCTAAGAAGGAGAGCTCCTTGTCTCCTGTACTGACTGATCCCTTCATCCTGGCTGTGAGTGCCACCCGTGCAGTCAGATCTTGGGAGTCAGAGCTGAGTGAAGCCAGAGCTTAGATAGATTTTAAATATTATGTCTCCACCCGGCAGGATTTCTTGCAGCCCATCCTACCACTTTCTGCGGGCTCCTAGCTCTGTGTTTGGGGGTGCATGAAAGAAATGGAGAGCTGACTAGTACAAGATGTGCCTTGGTTTTCTTTTTCATCCCATCCTCACCCTGTACAGTCAGTCAGAGTCCATAGCTGGGCTTCCCCTCTGCTTGCTTACCCTCCATGGGTTGCAGGTACCAATGAGGGGCTACCTCTGGGGATGGGGAAGAGGCAACTGCAGTTACTCCAAGGCAAAGTGTAGATGTGCAGCCCACAAGGGTGATGGTGCTGTCCTCTGTGCTGGCTGTGACCCCAGTGGGCCTGTCACTGTGCTGCCACAGCATGGGTCCATGCTCTGGGAGGAAAATCCAAGGGGGGCTGGCTGGTGGGTATTTTTCTAGAAGGAGAGTTTTGGGCTAATTCAACCTCACTGTCTGCTGGGCCAGGGACACAGGTACAGGTGCCTACCCTGTGGCAGGCAGCACATGCTGTTGGAACCCCCGAGCTTTGCCTCCACATGAAAATAGTGAGAACTGTACCTTTCAAGGAAAACAATTTGTGCTATGGGGCCAGTAAAATAGTTATTAATGAGATTGATTCATATTAGGATGTGAGTGATGGATGTGGCTGAAGTGGTGCTGCTCCAGAGGCTTCTTTCTTCCTCTTATGGGGTCAGGCTCCTTCCTTTCCTTTTATCCCTCTTATTAATGAAAATTGAAAGCAGAAGCCCTTTCCCTTCCCTCCCCTCTGCTGCCCACGGTGCCTGTGTCCTGGTGTCAAGCTGTGGGCAGGTTTCCTGGCACTTCTGCATGTTGTCCAAGGTGGCAGCTTGAGCCCCACATGTGCATGCGCGTGTGCCTGTGTGCGTACGTGTGCATTCCCATGAGCACGTACCCGGAACAGACCTCACCGTTATCCTTGGCAAGAACACAAGTAAGAGGATTTGCCTCTGTTTAACCAAGTAATAATTAACACCTGGTGAGAAGGTCTAATGGCCACAGCATCTCGTTAGTGTATTTTGACGGACAATATCCTCTTCGAATATACTTAGAAGAAAGAGGACCAGCTTTGAAAAGGACACAGAGTGTTTGTCAGCTATTCATCCCTCACTTTCGAACCCCTTAACTCCTCTTACTGAGATGCAAAGGACTCTGGGCTGGTATAAAATACTTGCCAGAGCACAGTAATCAAGCTGCAGCAATTAGCTTTGCTTTCTTGTAGTCTTGCAGCTTCACAACTCTTACTGCTCCATCCCAGTTCTGAGGGACTGTCAGCTGTAGCACCTAAGGACCCTCTCTAGACCTTATGCAGAAATATAATAAAGCATGACTTCTACCCCAAAGAAGCTACCAGAAGGCAAAACAGAAACAGTCAGATCATTGTGAACAGCTTAACTACTGGTAAGCTTTCTATAGGAGACCCCTGTGAATACCTGGGCCACTGTCTGGATTCAAGGAACCACATCTGGAGGTGAGGAGCACCAGCCTCAAAGCCCTTAAGGGAGCTTTAGCAAAAGCAAAGATTTAAGAATTTAAATTGGTGAAGCACAGTCATTGTGGAGGCTGCAAGATACAGTTTCTTTCTAATGTGAAAGAAGACCTGATTTCTTTTGTATGCACAGATTTACCATGTGGTCAGATGGAGGGAGTAAGGCACATTGTTAAATACACAGCCTCCAAATGTGGAATAACCTGACAACTCCTGCTCTACTTCTTTCCCACATCTGTCACCCCATCCGGCTAAACCAAAGTGCTTCATACCTTAGTCTTATCCCTAGTAATGCCAAAAGGATACGTGGAACACACACAAAGAATAATGTGGGTTGGACAGTTCCTCTGGGGGTCATCTGGCCCAACCCAGTGCTCACAGTAGAGCCTACAGACGCACAAAAACCAGACACACATGAACTGGCCTCCAAAGACCATGCTGAAAACAAGCCTCACCTCCAGATGACCTGAACTTTAAAAATGGCTGTGTCAGAAGCCAGCCTGAATTGCGTGTCAGACCCATTTCTAACTGGCCTTGTCTTTTATGTAACTGTGCTTTCAAGAGCTAGGTATTGTTATTATCTGCTGTCAATGGACATCAGTCTTCAGAAATCACAGCGATTGACTACAGACCTCTGCTTTCAG
This sequence comes from Ceryle rudis, assembly GCA_033439905.1. Taxonomy (NCBI): domain Eukaryota; kingdom Metazoa; phylum Chordata; class Aves; order Coraciiformes; family Cerylidae; genus Ceryle; species Ceryle rudis. The sequence continues at coordinate 163,615 of JAAGNO010010118.1, read as the reverse complement.
GAAGAATCTTTTGACATTTATTTTAATGGGGAACCCTCTGTTATATAGCAGATTGCCAGTGTGCTGAACTTCGGCTACTCAATGTTGTATCATCATTGCTCAGTGCAGCTCTGCAGTCTCATGGCCCTCTATGAGGTGAGGGGAGCAGGCGAAAAAGGAGCAAGGATGAGGCAGGGTCTTGATTTCTTCATAGCCCGGACTGACTTGGTAGGTGAGCCTTTGGTTGTCTGCAGCACTTTTGTTTCCCTCCCAGCCCCAGCCATCAACCTGGGTTGACATCTCCGAGGGGATTCCTGGGTCAGTAGCCTTTTGTTGAGCTGTTCTTGGGCCAAAGGGAACCAAACACCCTGCAGACCCTGGGGCAATGTGGCGAGCCCCGTCCAAGACTTTGTTCCTTGCTAATTCTGCTGCTCCGGATTTGTGTGCTGCAACCCTACAGTCGGTACTTGGCCAGACTGCTGATGCCTTGAAGAAACAGCTGAATAAATGTGATTATGTGGGAGTGCACGTCTATGTGTCTGTGTGGGTTCAGCCACGCCAAACTCACTTTATTTCCAGTGTAAAAGTTGCAGTGGAGAAAAATCTGAGGTTGCTGGAGTCTCATGCAATGCTGTGTCCCCTCACGAGTAGGAGAAGAAATAGGAAACACTGTGTCATCGCAAATCTGCAGCCCAGATCTTGCCATTCCTATGTCTGACGTTGTGTGTGCCGTTTGATTTGTCATCGTCACCCAGTTTGTGCTGCCTTTTGGCAAAGGGAGGAACAAGAGCAGGCAATGTTTTACAGAGGACAGTATCTGGCTATGGAAAAGCTGTGCAACATGACTCATTTTGTGTAAAGGACACAGAATTACAACTGCGTGCCACATGAGAGATGGTAGCTGGCTCGAATCGAGAAACGTCCTCATCCAGGAAGGGTATTCAAGCATGTGCTTAATTTAAGAACATACTTAATCAGGGCCTTTGGGCATAAAAGGGTAGTGATTATTCTTGTGTTGCCGAGAAAATCCAAGTGACATCCGGAAGATGTATTACTCAAGAAAATTTAGTGTTATTTCAATGTCCTTATTTAATCTTGCGATTTCTAAAAAAGTAATTCTTTTTATTTCTCATTGCTCGCCAGTGCTGTGAATTCTTTCACAGCTGTTTTACGCTCGATTGTTAATGCCAAGTGGAATCAGCAAATACAATCTGGTTCAGATAATAATTATGGAAGATCAATCCTGCATCCGCCTCTTTTCTCTGTCCCCATTAAACTTCCCAGCATGTAAGATATGCATGTTTGACTTTGCAGGGAAAGCTAGCCACAGTAAAAGAACCTTTTTCCCCTCTTGTACACACTGCTGAATCATTTCAAAACAGCAACATCCCCTTCGCCTATTTTTTTTCTTTATGTAACTGTGTATTGCTGCAGAGATTAGATATGATATAAATATTTTTAAGTAGGTTATAAATACATTTAAATCACAAGTGACTGTCTTTATTACCAACTGGTAGCATCCATCGAAGTCCCAAAGTTGTCCCCATAAAAGCAGGTGAGCTGTCATGCGATTGCTGCGTTACTCAAATAACCATGTGAACAGCAGGAGACAGCAAAGCAGAAGGTGTCTGAAAGCTGCTCCTGCTGTACCAGGTCCTGCTGCCCTTCATCATGGGCATGGTGCCTCCCTGTGTAGGCACATTGTACCCAGCTGAGGAGACACTCCCTAGCTCAGTGTGACCAGGGCGGGTGACAACTAATGTCTTTGTTTTCCTTGGAAAAAAAAAAGTGTTCTGAGTGGTACCTGCTTTAAGAGAGATTCGTGGGCCAGGAGATAAGCAAGGGCTGTTAGTGGCTCTAAGATTTGTTCATTTTGTTGGCTTCAGGTTAAATCCCATTCCTCCTCTTCAGGCAATTGCTCCTCCTGAAACCAGTATGACTGTTGGCATGAGTAAAGCAGTTGGATTTTGGGCCCTTTTAGAAGACACAAATCTAGCTGTTAGCACAAATCCAGGTGCTAAAAGCAGAGGTTTCCTGTGGGGGAAAAAACACACAGTAAAGATTTGTGGCATAGAACCAGGGAAATAGGCAGAAATGAAAAGAAAATGTAACTTCATTTAACTAATATTTATTAGATGTTCAACTGAGCATCAGTAAATCACTAAAACATGTGCTTTCAGCTCTGCCACTGCTTCCCTATCTGACCTTGGTGATGATCCTTGAATACCCAAGCCCTCTCAAAGCTGTGGTTAAATACATTTGGCGTGGCTTATGAGATAGAGAGACAAGGTACATCATCGAGTGCAAACTCTTGTAAGGATGTTCAAAAAGTGGATGATGGTGACAAAACATCTTGGTGAGAAGCTATGAAAACACAGTAGAGTAAGAAACACGACTAGGAAAGAAGTTTTTTTTTTCCCATCTAATTTCTTTTCCTTTTTTGAACAATATATCTTAATCTTCCTCTGTGGATGCAGCACGAGAGTTATGTGTGCAGAAAGCATCTGAAATCACTTTGTTTCTAGTTTTCTTTCATATGTTCAGTAATATAAATAACCAGAAATGATATTACTGAACCCATAAAGCAAAGTGACATCATAATTTATTAATAGAGAAGACACAGTTCGTCGCTGTTAAATGTCATAAAGAGCTGGAAATAGAGTAGTTTCTCAGAAGGCATTGCCAATATGTCAAAGGAAAGAGTTCCTTGATGCTCTCTCAGCACACGTAAGATCCTGAGTGCTTCAGCATTTTAGTTATTCCCCCCTGAACCACTCTGCAGCATTTAAAGGCAGCTTTGCTAGTGATTTTTCCCAACATCTGACATGTTCCTGCCTGTCCTGTTCTTCCCAGTGCTTTGCTCCTGTCGTTTGTCTCCTCTATGGGAAGGAAAATAAAAAAATACATAGCCAAGTGGTGGGGACAGAGCTGGCCAGCCTGTTTATCCTGCTCCTGTTGATGTTGGTGGCACGGCAGCACAAACCTGTGTGTCTAAACAGCATCCCTGTGACCGTGGGGCCACGGAGCTGCACACCCACACACAGGAGGGGTTTCAGTGCTCCTCCAACCCCAGTGCAGCTCCTGTCTCGCAGGAGGGCAGTACATCTGGCTGTATGCACTCGGGCTCAGGGCCAGCAAAGCATTTAAGCACCTGCTTACCCCTAAGCTTTTGAGTAATTCCTCTGGCGCGAGCTAAGCACAGGAGTCACAGCAGCCTCCTGCTTCCCACGGTCTTCCCTTGCAAGGATGCGTGCACCATGGCCTGGCTGAATGCAGGGCTGCCGGCATCACCTCCAGCACAGGACTGCTCACCACCCACCTCTTCTTGCTCCCTCCTATTCACAGTCCTCATATTAACTGTCTCTGCAGACCCCAGTCCTGCTGGCACCTCCATGGGCAAGCCTCCAGGGAGCACCACCATCATTTGAGAGGCTCTGACAGGGTTTCCAGCACTGGGTTCAGCTGCAGGACAATTAGAGTGTTCCAGGCAAAAAAAACCCCACTTTTGGTGTGCTGTCCCCAAGCACCAGTGTGAGCCAACATATGGGCAAAATGCAGTGATCACGTCATAACCATGACCGTAAGACATGCCTCTCTCTCTTGTAGGTAGCGTGAACAATGTTCCTGGTATGGATAACTTCCAGCCCTGGAAACTTGCTCAGCAGATGTTCAGCTCCATGTGCTACCAGTATCTACAGAGAAGCTCCAGTGCTCATTGCTGGTCCCTGTCTGCCTCACCATAAAACACGCCTAGCTGTGCTTTTGCAACTTTTGGAAAGAGGCAGGATTCCTTTTCGCTTCCCAGGATATCAATTTGAATTTTTATTTGTGTTAATTTCATACTTTCCATTAACGTAGTCAACTCCTTCCCACTGAAATGCACCTATTTAATCCGATTCAGCCAGTGTATGAAACGTGCCTGTTGTGTGCATGGTGCTGCGTGGGTTCACTGAGTTGCACTCTGCATGCCAGCAATCCCCAGGGAGCCACGGCATGATGAGCTCCTACCTGCCTGCTCGGTGCACACACAGACACGGGCACTTGATTGCTCCCGACTCCCTGACGAGACAGATTTCCCCTCTGTTCATCACCTGGCAATGCAGACTTTCTGCATGCTATTTCCCAGTCTGGCTCTTCCACAAACATGCACGTACATGTGTGCTACACCTATGTAGCTGCGGTGGCACGTGTGCTCAGCTGGGTGTGCACAGCCAGCCCCTGTGCAGAGCCGGTGCCCGCACGTTGGCAGTTCGCTACCCCCCTTGAATCCCCCTCTTCTCTGGGCTATATGTGGCATTTCGAAGCTCTGACAATCTGCTCCAAATGTTTTCCATATTTGTTCAGCCTCCTTGATTCAAATACCAGGAACGACTCAGCCAGCACAAAGCGAAGCTTTGGGGGGCAAAAAACCCTCACACCCCCATCAGCGCGAGGGCACGCACACACACGCACGTGAAAACCTAAAGTTCATTGGCATGGGAAAGGAGGAGGAGAAGAAATCCCAACGCAGCACGTCCCTGAATAACCAGAGCCAGACACGGAAGGCACCCGAAGGGGAGAAAAGCACCGACTCGAGCAAGGCGCAGGAGTCTGCGATGAAGAAGAAGCAGAAGAAAACCAAGGGGGATCCCAAAACTGGCCAGGAGGAGGAATCCCACACTTGTTGTGGCTGCCGTTTCCCGCTGCTGTTTGCTTTGTTGCAGCTGGCATTAGGCATCTCTGTAACAGTGCTGGGCTTCCTTATGGCAGGCATCAGTTCTTCTCTGCTAGTCAGAGACACTCCATATTGGGCTGGGATAATTGTAAGCATAAAAGTCTGTTTCTCCATAAAGTGCCTTGCCAACATTAATGCAAGCTGCATGACGCTCCACTTTAGACTAACCAACTGCATGCACAACACTATTTGAGTTATGCTAACTCTAAATATTCCTGGGATTAAATGTCTAAGTATACTTTCCCAAGGAAACTGCTCTGGCAGAATAACACAATCTTTCATCTCCTTCCCTGAAATACCCAACAGACCTTAAATAAAATACAGGGTTGCTGTTCACTAGATGTATGTATTAGCTTGTGCTTTGCTGTGAACTCTTGCCTGGTGATGCTTAACAAAAAATGTTGATTACTTAACGCTGCCTTCCTTCTTTCCCCACCAAACCATAACGATCAGGTTTTAGAAGTGAAACTATAACTGTATAACTTGCGACTTTTAGCCGGGTGTATTGGTAATAGTGAGAGGAGAGAAATGGCTGTCTTTTGATCTTCCTCTCTGCGCTGTGTTGAAGAACCGCCGTGATTTAACCCCTTTCCTGCCCGCCGCTCCCCAAATTCTCCTCCACCCGAGGGAGAGTCTGCATGTGGCTGTGGGGATGGGGACAGTGCTGACAGATGGGTAATGTGGCAGGGAAGGGGAGCCGTTGGTGGGCAGCTCCCACCAAGTCACATGCAGTTTTGAGTGACACGCCAGCCTTGCCACACAGGCTGGTGGGGATGGAGTAAAGGGCAGGGTGCTGCCAGGCATAAATAGGAAGCATGGCCAGCAGGGAAGCCCGGACTGGTCCCCAGCATTGGCTGCCTCTGCAGAGATGTGGGGAGGAGGTGCGGGGGTCTCGGTGTAGTGTGTGGTGTGGCCCCACTTGGCCGTGTGCTCAGGGACATGCAGTTTGCCTGTGGAAAGACAAGGTTGGTGATTATGAGCCTGGCATGTGCCATGGATGCAATTTGATATGTAGGATTTTTTCTCCTAGGCAGCAGCCTTCAGGAAAACGTATAGTGATGTATTAGCACTGGTTTCGGTGGTGTTAGACTGTAAGACTCCCAGCAAATAAATTTGTGTTTAGGTACTTAAAGGAAAGATTTCCTGATGCACTAAACACCTAAGGGAGCATCTCCCATAAATATAATTTCTTGCCAGACGGATTATCCGAACAGCTGAATTGTTTGGGGTTTTCTGTATTAATCCTGCTGGACAACCCTTCAAGCCTGTAAAGAGCAGGACCTGAGCTCCCAAAGGAAGAGCTCCTCTTACTCACCTTCTTGTTTCTCTTCTGACTGAAGAGGTTTCTAAGACTTTAGCAATGTTTCACAGGGCAAGAGCCTGCCCTTGCTCAGGAGAACTTCCTCCTGGGGTTTTCGCTGTTACAAGCCAGTGGGGAGCACAGATGATAAAACAACAGCATGTGACATTTTCACTCCTGTTTATTTGGGGATTCTGGATGTCAGGCTATTTCTTCTCCAGGCAGCACTTGTAGCATCCTAGGTTTGAAATAGCTTTATCGCTAGAAAAAGTTGACACACAAAAACGGGGGAAAGAGCAAGCTGGGCTGAACTAGACTACAGCCAGCGATGTCAGAAAAGTCATGGAAGGAGCCCCTGGCCAATGTGAATGTCAGCAGCATCCAAACAGCAACTGTCGGAGACATCTGCATATACACAATCTTCCTGGGGGGGTGGGGAGGTGGGGGTTGAAACCCCACCAAAACCACTACTTCCTGAAGACTGAGCTCTAACCCCTCTCATTCGTAGCAGCAGCCTCCAGCAGTAGTAACATTTAGAAGCCCACAGTCAGTCATTTTCAGAGTTCTTCCCTGAAAAACAGATAAAACTCGCTGTGTGCGTTCTCGAGCTAACCCCCAGCTTGAAGCAACATTCAGCTCTTGGATGAGGTGGTCAAGTTTTGTCCTCACCAGTCAGACAGGATAACCCCTGGAGGAACACACTTCCTGGGACTATTCTGGCTGTAGGGGTCAGGGCTTTGTTTTGCTTCATGTTACAGGGTGCCCTGGCTGCTGGGAAGACCAGTTCACCCTGTGGGCTGCAGCCTCTACCTGCGGCTTGAGTCAGATGGTGACTCTCACCTTAGGGACTCTGGTGTGATGTTGAGAAGCCACTGGCCTGTTCAAGTGTGGTTTTATTCCTCCCTGGATCAAAATGGCTTTTGGTGTGACTTTGCTTGCCCTCAGGGTTGATGGCAGGGACTGTGTGCTGGCAGGATCTCGGGCAACCACACTGCTCTCCTGCACCCTCAGACCAAAAAAAAAAAGGTAAAAAGGACTCTCATGCTAGCAGAGAGGATGGTAAAAGGGAAACCAGTGCTAGAAAGGTGAGGTGGGAGTGGTGGTGCAGCCCCAAATACTCCCAGGAGGAGAGTGTGTGAGGAGCCCTGGCCATGGGTGATGCACCACAGGAGTAACGCAAAGCATCTATCTGAGAGGCAAAATACAGGACTTATGACATGATGCTGTATGTACTTTGTTCCTATGCTGTTATGTCTCCATGGAGGTACTTGGTACCCACGGGGACATCAGATGGAGAGGGCCAGGAGCTGCTGAGCTGGAGTTTCTTGGTGTGTGGGTCACAGGGAGCTGCTGGTGAGCTGTGGCAGGGAGGGTGCTGAGGACTGGCCTTCAGAGAGCTGGAGGGAAACTGGTCCATGAAGGAGGACCTTTGGCTAGGACATCCTGTGTGTGGCTGGATGGCCTACGGGCTGTTTCTGGGGCTGCTGTGGGAGGCTGCACGGAGGGCACATAGGTAGAGAATGGATGACTCAAGAACAAAGTCCATGTCAAGAGAGTGAATTCCCCAAACTCACTTATTCACACAGAAATGAGCAACCGAACAGTAAGATGTGGTGTAAAATACCAGAGCATATTTGTTATAGTAGCATCCCACTCAAGTGCTCTTTTTAAAGGACTTGATTAGTATTCAGAATCAAGAACTTAAAAACATCTATTATCGAGACCTTTTTAGCAACGTTAGAGATAATGGGTGAAGCTCATTCCTAGTGTTACTCCTTTGGAATTACACCAGGGCTGGATTTGACCCCACAGCTGTTAATGCAGGATGACAGAAAAACGAAGGAAAATTGCTAATGTGTTAAATAGACCCTGATTGATTGAAAGATTTTTTTTTTTTCCTTCTTCTTTATTAGTGGCAAAATGGTGACACCATTCCTTGCTGAAAATCAAGTGCTTTAGTGCATTATGATGAATGAAAAGAAACTCATTTAGAGAAGCAGCTGGAGTAAAATGCTACCAAGGAAAACCATGCAAGGCAGTCCGAATTACACCCATTCAATACCTGACTGCCTAGGTTTCTGAGGATAGCGCAGGACAGGGGTTGGCTTCATCATCCTTTGGAATAAATGGGACCAGCAGTCTGCTGACAGGGAGCAAAGGAGGCCCCTGACACTGAAGGGGTGTCCCCCTGCCTCAGAGGGTGCCTGGCACCAGCCATTTCTTCCTGCAGCTCCTGCAGAAGGAAGCGATGCAGCCTGCCTTGCAGCAGAAGTGTTTCACTATGAAACCTGGTTAAAACCTGCTAGTTCAAAATGCATTTCATCTGAAATCCATGGGCCATTAGTCAGAAACCAAAGGAAAGGTCTATGGACAGAAACCACAGAGTCTACATGATTTACCACTTCTGCTTCAACTTCCTCAACCTATTCCTTGTAAAATGCCTGTGCTGCATTGCTAGGGAAAGGCAAATAAATGCAATTAAAGCAGTGAGGGTGGCATTTGTTTCACCTACTTATAGCCATTTATGATGCAGTTGTCCAGCTCTGAAGCAGCTGCCCAGTTCCTCTGTGAGACCTGTCCTGAGCACCTGAAACTGCAGGCTGGACCTTCTTGCTTCAGTCTCTTCCTTCTTGCTGTTTTGAAGGAGCTGGGCAAACTCTTCACAAATCCAACCCAGAGTTGAGGGCTTTATTATTTTTTTCTGGGTCTTGCCACTGACTTGCTGTGTAGCTTTGGGCAAGTTACTTAACCTTGCTAAGACTTTGTTATTTCCTCTGTAAAGTGGGGTTAATAATGGCTATCCGTTACCCCTTGCTTTGAGATTCTTGGATGAAAAGTATTGCAGAAGCAGTAGATATTAATGGTATCCTTGTCATTCTTTTTCATTAGATTGTGGCCTTTTGACATCCAGAAGAAATGACATATTTCTCCTTGAAAAATCTGCTCTTGTATTATTTCCACTGTGATCAAAAGTAGAGAGTATCAGAGTTTTCACGGGCAAGCTCCCTTTCAGCCCTGTTTTGCAGACTCAGGCAATTAAGAAAGTTACAGAAATGCTCATCAGAAATGTTTATCCGGGGCATTTATTATTTCTGTCAGAAAGTTATTTCAAATCCCTATATGCATATGGACGTACATAAAATTGGGATTTAAAAACCAATTTTAAACAAATCTGTTTCTCGGGTAGCTCAAGGCAGCAACTGTGGCTCCAACTGTCTGGTTTTTTTATTGCAAGAAGTGTCTCAAAAGATCTGCCATGGGCCAAGACCCCAGCCCAGGAGCTCTGACACTTCTCCCTGCTCAGGCCCTTCAAGGCCACATCTCCCCAAGTGTTTCCCCAGGCCAGAAGGTCCCTGAGCGATGGCTCATGGCTTTTTGGCCATACTGATCAGGCACTGGCCCTGGTGGAGTCAGGCTGACGTGGGGCTTTGCAGTGCAAATGGCAAGCAGACTTTTTAACTGAAAAAACCCACAATTATTCGCTGTTTACTTGGACTCGGAAAAGCCTATGCTTCTCTTTTAAGATTTTATACCTTTTCATAAAATATAAAATTCCATTTGATATCATTAAAAAAAAAAAGTAAGAAAATTTAGACCAAAACTTTCACCAAAAGTGATGCTTTCAGCAGCTCACAAACAAGGATAAGTGAGATAAATGAAGATCCCGCAATAGCTGGAGAACCCAGCCATCAAGGACTGTTTGCAAGAGGTGAGGGGCGAGAGAGAGTGCACTCCATGGCACCATCAGAGAACACTGCCAGACAACCTGGGCTGCCAGAGGACTTTGGCTGGTTTTCATATCTCAAAAATATTTCAGTGCTTAGTACAACCTATGTAGCAAACAGCCAGGACTATCTCTCATTCTGTGTATCCCTATCAGATGCTGATAGTTGAGATGTTTGTTTAATTGATGTACTTCTGCATGAGAGTCTGACTCGGATGGTGGGTTCTGCCACTGGCTCAGCACGTGCTCATGGGCTGGTAAACCCGAGTGCCAGAATCAATAGTGCTGCCTGTAACAGGCAGTGCTGACCCAGGCTCTGCCTCTTTAGGTTGTCAGGGTTTGTGTTGTTTTGGGGCTGGGAGGGCAGGAAGGTGGCGTGACGTGCTCCCTTGCACCCAGCACCCTCTTTGGCTTGTACAGCTCTAGCCAAAGTTGCTCCAGCATCCCCAGTTCCCGGGAAAGCAGCGAGACCCCTAAAATTAAGCTGAACTTTTGAAGGTGGCAACAGGGAGAATCCACAGGTTGGGATTTTCATCCTGAAAATGGGTGTAACAATGGTGATGTGTATTAAGGAGAAGTGTTGAGAACGTTGTTGTGAGACGAGTGTTGAAAGGATGAAGCATTGTGCCTGAGGAAGAAGGATGGTACCATGCCATAGAAATTTGGGTTAAATGTGTCCTGATGATTAGCTGGGATTGGTTAGACCTGTGCTCCTCTGGACCAGAAGGGATTTGCTGTCCCTGTAATGTAGATGATTTCCCTGGCTCAGTGTAACACAGCAATTCAAGGGCCACATTGTCTCTCACAATTTCCTCACAGCTCTGTAGATGTTTCTGCCTAAGAGTATTTCTGTAGAGGGTCTCTCCCATGACAATACGAGGCAGATGTGTGTGGGTAAACCCCTGTCAGCCTCCTTGTCTTTCTCTTGCCGCATCCTCCCACCTGCTGGATGTAACACTGGCTGCATGGTGGTGACCCTGCCAGACATCAGACAACTATTTTATGCACAAGACAACCTTTTCCATTTTCCTAGAGAGGACCAATAATTGGGAAGCAACCCCAGCTAAAGCAAGAGGCAACCAATCCCCTTCCATATTGATATGGGGGATGATTTCAAAAAAAAAAAGTAATTTAAAAACTCCTGAAATGTGTTCTCTTTTAAAGCCTGGAAGGAAAGAGACACTTTCTTGTTAGCCCTGGCCTCTTGCTGGGTTTTTCTTGTTGTTGCTTTTGACACCTTTTCCTGCAGCAATTGTGGAGGTGGCTTTCAGTAAGGCTTTACCACCTATACAGCCTTGCTGGGTTTTTAACTTTTACTTGTTATTAGGGAAGCCGATTTCAATTTTTAATAAAAGGTAACACTTAAAAACTGGTGCCATCAAAGCAGCTAATGGAAATTATAGTCGTGCAGGCATCCATTTTTTATACAAGCTAGCTTCAATTAGCCATGGGCAAACATCAAAAGGTTTGAGGGAGGACTGCCTTCAAGAAAAACCTCTAAGTCTAGGCATTTAATTGAACCTTCTACAAAGTATATGACACTCTGGATGGTATGCAATGAGTTACACAGCATGAAATATGCTATGGTGAGGTTTCCAGTGCTTGTTTATAGCTGTATATATATGTAGCACTAGAGCGGTATTCTTCAGAGCCCTCTGCCATTAAATCTCATTGTTTTCTAAGAGTAACTCTGCATTGATGCCTGCTCAACCGAAAGCCATACTTTTATTTTTGATCAGGTATGGAGTGGAAAACTCTGATGGGGGGAAAAAAAATGTTGAAATGTTCTGGCAGAATGGTTTGAGAAGGTAGCTGCACACCAGTGTTTTGTGTGACACCTGGTCAAGTGCTGATCTAATCCTGGACACCTCTGTGGTTTAGGCCTCTGGTCTAGCTACAGCCTCAAGGGGAAGGAGGGAGGAAATGAACATTCCTGGCTGGATTATGTTTGTGCAAAAAGCCTAGCAAGATTTGGAGTCAAACAGGTTTCCTCAGCCTAGGTAACATTATGACTACAGAGCCGATGGCTTTCCGTAGCTTCGTAGTCATGGACACAGCTCAAACTGTGAGCTATGTCCATGTAGCACTCTTAGCCATTCTACACTTCTCACGTTGCAAATCACTTCAGGCTCTGGGACCTTTTAATGATTTTTTTCCTTGTTGTTCCCTCAGGCATTTGATTGCCCAGCACCATATTTCTGACTTAACAGCAGTAATGGACTGCTCCTGGCTTTCTAAGTCATGGTCTCACCAGCAGTGCTTTGCTGAGGGAATTAAATCTCACCGTAGCACACGTGACCATTTTCACTGCTGAGCAACTGACCTAAGCAGCAAAGATCATTGCAGAAAAATATGGCTTTGTTCATTATGAATATTCTTGCAGGGTTTTGATTACTTTGCAGAGTTTTAAAAAAAGCTCTGTATCTCTCTTGGTGTGTTGCTGCACAGTTTGAAGGGGGATATAGTAAAGATATCATTACTTTGTTCTGTAGGTGGGGCAGGGGTGGTCAGAGATCATGGGGCTTTATGGCTGTTAAGAGAATGATTTCCTAGATGATGATGGCCTTTGCCTGCAACCACAATATACATGTTTATGATTATTACAACTATTATTCCTAGAAGTAATTTATATGCAACTAGACTGTCCTTAAATCTAAAGAGAAATGTGTAAGAGGAAAAGCCATTAAGGTGCAGTACCTCTGTGTGGCAGACTAGCTACTTTTACATGTGGTAGTAAGACCCAGGCTGACCTGAGGCTGATGAAAGCTAACAGTGAAAGCTGCCTGTAGCACTATTACTGACATTTCCTCAAACCTCATAAAGCGAATGAACGTCAGTGTCACTGTCTGCAACAGCTTGTACAGATGTCTGGCATCAGAGATGATTTTGGTTCGTAATGGCAAAGACAACAGGAACGTGCTCCTTCTGGCATCAAAGTCTGTGTCCAGTGGGGGTGTTAAATTTGGTGGCTAACATGGCTTCTCCAAAGGTGTGGACAGGAGCTAAGCCTCACCATATCTGATAAGGCAGGTGAGCTGTCAAGCCAAGTATTGCCTCTGAGGATAAACCTGAGACTTCAGAGATAGCTACAAGAGAGAATATTTTTACCCTTGCCCCTACAAACAACAAGATCCATGGTGTCTTGAAGGGAGCAACTATAAAATTACTTGTCCATAATGGAAATTTCTTCCTAATTCTGTTAATATAAGATTTTTTCCCCTGCAATTTGAGAGTTTACATTCTTATTAGAAGAGTCCACCTAAAGGTGGACTCTTAGGGTGTTAGCAATGCTACACGGCATTGCTCTGCCTATATTTGAGAGGTATTGCCCTCCTGCTTTTGTCCCCAAAGGGTTGCTGCACAAGGTTCTTGCTAAAAAGCACCCCATATCTTAAGCAGATGAGCTATACTATGTCTTTGTGAGTGTTTGCAACATTTGTCTTGTGATGTGATGTAGACCTAAGATACTCCTTTGAACCAGGTTTTTGCCTTCTTCCTTCATTTCTTGGTGGGTGTTTCCAACTCTCCTCCTGTACCAGGTTCATGTACCAGGGTTTCCAAGATGCTCTGGGTAGGAAGTTCTTTGCTGGAGGAAACCACCTATTTTATAGTAACACTCAGGCTAAAACTGTAGCAATAACAAAAGAAAAACTAGTTTTACAAATATACAAGGGAGGGATGCAGACAGATTAAAACAATCTGTGGGTTTGAAATCTGTCAAAATAAAGCAAACCACATTAATATGTCAGTGTGCAAACATAATAAATGCAACCCACAGCAGAAATTTGTGCCCTATGTGTTCGTATTTCCCCCAGTTAAGTACATTACATAACCATCTTCCTCACTACCACGTGGTATCCTCCTGCCACTCGTACACCATGTGCAGAGCAAGACGCAAGTGAGCTTCAGGGAGGTGAGGACAGGGAGAGCGGCTTCCTTCCCCCCAGCCTCGTGGTCCTCACTGGATGGCAATGTCTGTGGGCTTTGTCCAAACACCCTTCTGCCTTGCCAACTGTGTTTGTTCCTGTTGGAGATGACGAGCCTGTTTTTTTTCGCTCATGACACTTTTCAGAAGTGTAGTGAATTTAGTGGGAAGGACAGGGTCAGCTGGTGCAGGAGGATGCTGGCACCATGCTGGGCAGGGCATCAGCCCGACATGCTTCAGTGGCACCTGGAGCTCTTCAACACGGCAAGACCAGCTAAAGTAAAGCTGCTGGTGAGAGATTTTGTGTACACAAAGCTGGAGATCGATCTTCTTTACTGCTTGAGTTCTGGTTTTAAGATGATCAAGATATGTAATGCTTCTTGCAAGTGCTGAATGCGTGTTGTGATACAGTTGCAGTCTCACTGTTCAACCATCTATTTTGGAGCAGTGTCTGAGGCTCCAAGCTGTGCGTAACACCCAGTTGTGGGTGTGACAGTGTGTGTGTACAGGGAGAGTTGTTTTGCCAAAGTCCTGAAGAGCCAAGGACTGCACACTAGCTCTCCGTGGCTGCAGGTATCCTCCCAGGCAAATCAACTGGGACCCACTCCTAACTACAGATGGCAGCAGGTCCTGTTCCTGCTAAAATCTATAGGAACTGATTTAGGTTCTCATGACAACAAGCTCTATCTCTCTTTGGGGTGAAGGCAAATCAGAAAATGTCTACTCCTATTTTGGTTGTGGTTTAAAGAAAACTAATTCAGCCCTGAGATGTTCCTGCCCAATGGAAGGAACATCTACTGCTTCCTGCTACAGAGAAACAGTATTGAAACTTTCTTATAGCATAAACTGTTAAGATTTTTCAGTCAGCTCTAGTAAACAGATTGTGAACTAGGGGATTTCACAGGGTATGCCTTAGCCAAAATTAAATCTGTACCCTTCCAAAATACATCTGTATCACATTCAGGTCTTTTTCTAGACAGTACTTTTCTAAATTTAAATTCTTTCCTCGCATAACCTTTCACATCACTGTCTATTCAGCAAAGGGTCTGTTAGTCCATCTGGAAACTTTTAAAATAAGATTTGAAATAAACTTGAGCTGAAATTTACTCGGCATAGAAATACATATTTCTAGATTTCCAGATAACAGTTACAAAAGCTGATCTAATTAACTGTTATTCTGCAGCTCTTACAGAATCTATTTTATTTGTATAACAAATGCATATCGATTGGTGGCCAGCAAGTGCTAAAGCAAGTTCAATTGCATTTTATGTTGTGAGCTTAGTCAATAAGGCATAGGAAATGTGTGCTTCACGCTGGGGTATTGCAGTGGCTGTTGAAGCACTAGGATGCAGGATTACCTAATGCTGCTCAGCAATCAGCATCCACAATGTGCCTGCTGTAATGTAGCTGTCTTAGTCACTTAGCGGGTCATAACAAATATTTACCAGAGGATTTTTATATGTCTTCTATTACACTTCACAGGTATAATTCAGAACGGATCTATTAATAATGTATAAAGTAGAAGCATGGAGCTGTTTTCTGTATAAATGTTCCACACTTTGGTTTGCTCCAGTGAGTGAATTTACCTTTAAAGAACCAAAATGTAAAACGTATATGGGTCATAATTCTCAGCAACATTATTTTTTACCATCACTTACAAAAATACACCTCTCTGGTTAAAAAAAAAAAAAAAAAAAGAGAGAGAAGGTGGTATATTGTTATAAAATAAATACTTAAGCCTTCTGAAATAATCTGGCCAAGATTTGTCGGAATCCCAACCCAGTGTAATCTTTTATAAATACCTCTCACAAATGTGCCTCCTCAAGTATCCCTGAGTATATTATTTAAATCCCAGAGGAACTTTAGAAAGCATGTGCAGGAATGGAAATCCTTTTAAATGATATTATTTTGTATGTGAAGCTTTCTGAAGAGGGAGGACTGATCCTGATGCATTGGAAGCCGCCAGGGTTTTTGCAGGAGTTGTACAAGGCACTTGATGGTAGAGAGAAAATTCCACCATTGGTATCTGACTCTGCCCTTAGAAATAAATGCATCTCTGTTGGCTTTCTGTGGGAAAACAGGAATGGGAATGGGAGAGTGGGCACAATCCCATGATGTCTTACAGAAGTAACCCAGAGGCAAATCTGACCCTAGGTTCACGCAACTGTAAATGCCCAATAGTGTAGCTGAAGCAAAACAAATTCTATTTATTGCTCATAACAACATCCTTCAGCACCAGATCCTGAAAATACTTAGGTCTGGCTTTGACATGATCAGCCCCTTTGATCTCACGTGAATTTGGGGATGTAATGTTAAATGAGTGTATTCAAGAACTTTTCTTTTAGTTCTCTCTGCAATGTCTTTCCTTCAGCCACAACTGCCACTGGGGGAGTTTAACATTTGGATATTAGTAGAGATATGATCTCCTTAAGATTTAAGTTTTATGAGCATGTTAATTGAATTAAAGGATTAATATACAGTGCAGGGGACCAAGGACATAGGCGATTAATCCTGAGAAATAAAACATGCTTGAGTCACATAGAAGCACTATAGGGCAAAAAAAACCCCCGACCCAGCACTGAAGGACCCTTGACAAGAAAGGTTGTTTTTTTTTTCCCCCGACAACCCTGTCAGCTATGGCTGTCAACAATAAAAAGAAGAAAACAAATAAATTGGAGGTTGTGTGTAAGTCATAGGACTAGAATATAAATACACATGACATGGAAAGGAGTAAATAATACTGACGCTTCCTTTAGAAATGTTCTTAGGCAATACTTCCTATTCATGTCCTACTGAAATGACATGAAATAAAACTTTATGGGAAAAAGTGTTATTAATCACACAAGTTCTTGAGGGACATGACTATCCGTGTGTTGAGAGGCACTCTTCCTTTACAGGCTGCTGTCTAGTGCCTTACACCAACAATGCAGATAAAAAGAAAAAATTGGTATTTTATGCATCAGATCATAAAAGAAATGTGTTTAACCATTTCTTACTAAAAGCACAGTTATGCATTTTTCACTGCAGGTCAAGCAGTCCCCTGTAGAGCTGGAAATCTGGATGTGAACAGCACTGCCAGAGTGTGCAGAGAGCAGGAGAGGACAGGGCTGTGAAGTAGCCCCGTGCTCCTGCAGGCATTTCCATGGCATGGTCCCACCCCTGAGCAAAGCCTGAGTCTGGCCCAAGGGGGCAAATCCCATTGCTCTTGGAAAGCAGAAAGCCTCAGATTAATGAGAGGGTTTCAAGACCTCCAAAAAGTAGAATGAAGGGGGGGGTGGGACACAAAAAATACAGATTCTTGCTGTAGTCACTGGGAATTTAATAGCTATCATTTATAATCAAGATGCTCCTAGCAAGGAAGCCAAGACTTGCTCCTGTCCCTGTGTGAAGAAAAGACCTTTGAATGCACACAGGTTGATCTCAGCTAAGGTCCCCACTAAGGCTCATCATGGCTGGACCTTTTCTGAAGGTGTGATATGAAGTGGCATTTAAAAATGCGTGCACGCCATTGACTTACCTGTTTCTCCAGGGCATCACAAACACACAGAGATTCCTCCAAGCGTAGCTCCAGCTGCCAACGATGCCCTCTCCCTCTGCGACTGCAGTCAGGTCTCCCCTCTTTCCCTGATCCATCCTCAGCAGCCCCACAGCAGCACAGGGAGCCCTCACAGGGACCCAGCTCCTCTTGTCCAGGCAGGGAGGAAGCTGCCAGAAAGCAGCAGTCTGGCTGCAGAGCTGTGGCTCCTGTGTCCTCCTGGGAGGTCTGCTTGCTGGTCCTCCAAAAACTTGGGAGAGGAAGGCACTTGACTGGAGTGCTTAGCACCATGGGAGGCCCAGATAATACTACTTTAAAAGGGAAATTGTATTTACTGGGCTAGCTCCTCACAGCAGGATCTTCCCTCCTTCCATGGCTGGAAAATGCCTACCAATGAATATCTGCTCCTGAAAATAAATGTCAGTCTTCAGCATTATGTATAAAGACAGGTAAACAAATAATGGAGTGCATAAATACTTTGCCATTACTGTTACCCATCAGCAATTACTGCCACAGTCTCAGATTGCAGGGAAGATGTCTCCTTTGGTACAGTGTCCACTCTAGGAGACGTTGATAGCCTCTGCTCTAAAGTGTGCTGCTTCTTATTCAGCTCCGGTTATTGATTTACAACCTGCACTGGTGATGTAAAACCCTGTCGGCTGCCAGTAGTATGGTGCTCTTGGGTCCTGCAAGCCCAACTTCATAAGCCTTCTGCTCATTTTGGTAGTTATATTGACAAACTGTTGAAGCACCTCTTGGAGGCTATTGCCTGGCTCTGTCTTTGTAGGTCCGATTCAAAAAGTCCCTCTGAGGAAGTTTTTTGTGCCTTGGTGTCTGTAAAGTGAAGTTAATGCTCTTTCCTCCTCACAAGTGCTCATACAAGGCTCTTACGTGCGTGGCTATAGCCCCTACTCAAACGAGCTGGCTTACACACTGCTCCTGGAGTTATGGTCCTGCTAACACAGAAGGGTGTTTTTGCTTGAAAAAATATGTAATTTTTTCATGCTGTTTTGTTTTGGGTTTAATTTGACACATTTTACATCTCTTCCCTTGCAGGTCTGTGCGGCGTCCTTAGTGGGATTTGTTATGCTCTGTATTTCATACCAACCTGATGAGAAGACGTGTGTACAATTCACAGTGAAGGTACCTTGACTTTTTAAAAATTTCTTTTTCCTCTCATGTTATTAAATACAATCAGAAAAGTTGTTACTGAGGTATTTTTAAGACCACATGAAAAGAAGTTAAAAATGCACCTGAAATGCAAGAATGGTATTCTGGTATTTTCCAGGCAGCTACGGAAGATACTATAGCCTACAAAAAGGAAATTCTAACAACAAATATTTCAAATTAGAGCAAGAGAACTTTTTCTTTGCCATGTTTTAAGGATGTCAAAGCATTCACAAAGCTGGAATAATTTGAGGAGTGCTCACTGAAAGATTGGGTTTTACTGATTAGACATATTCATAGAAGTAGGGTGACATCAAATGGGTCCACTTAAATCAAGTTTTGCTTGAAAAGAAAGAAGCATCTCAGCATCTTTCCAGCAGTTTTGCTCCTCACCATGAAATCAGAGACTTCATGGGCCCAGGCAAATTGCTGGAAACCTCTACTTGCCCACCTCAATGGTCAGGGAGAGGGTGGCTGTACCAGAGCAGCAGCAGTTGTACCTCAGCACACAGTACCTTGTGTCAGGGTCGGACATTAGCAAACATGGGAAAGTGTTAGCAAACCATGGGGACAAGTATTCTTCCACGAAAAGTAATTTCCACCCAAGCATTGCAAGAGAGGCACAGAAACGACGCACCTTGCTCTGCTTCAGTCCCCCAAACTGACACTGGTAAACAACTAGAAAAGAAATGCTGAGAAGGCTTGTTACAGATGGGGCATTTTTAGCACTGTTCGGTTTTTTGTTTGTTTGTTTGTTGTCTGGGCTCTTTTTCCTTATTATTGTAGTTTTCGGGGCTCTTAATATTTTGCAGACACATAATAACCAAGGGATGTACCAACTCAAGCAACACAAAATAATAGTGATTATTAACTGAGAAGGGCAGAAGGAAATCTAATGTGAAGAGCAGCTTTTCAAAACCTGGCATTCACCCTCCTTTAGAAGGGGAGGATGGACACATCCTCCCTGGTGTGTCGTCTGTGCCTCTCTCAAGCTTTTCCCACACTTATATAAAGAAAGGGAGAAGAAGAACAATTGTTTGTGCCCTTTCATTGCCTTTACATTCTTGCCCAGTCACCTTTACACCCGTAAGTAAGCGTTATGGCTGCCCAGGGAGCTGCTGGGCTGGGCAGGAGCTGCCACGCCAGGCTTTTTATTGCTTGCCCTGCAGCATTAAATTAAACTTGGCATCCAAGCAGGAAGGGAGTCATCCCTCGTGGTGGGAACGGCATGTTGGGCTGGGCAGCTCAGATGTCTCTGCCACCCTTAGCAACACCGCCCACCCTGGCAGTGAGGAATTTGAGCCATTGCTCCCACAAGAAAATAAACTTTTTAAAGTGCTCCCCAGGTGATGTAAAAGGGGTCATTCCTCATCACCTGGCAGAACTAGAGCTAAAGTCTCCCTCGCAAAGACTCCCTTGAATGACTGCTACTTCAGTCAATACCCCATGGACTGTTGCCTCCTCAAAGCACCCTCCCCCCCAGAATCCACCTTCCCAATGTCTCCTACTGCAGCAAGCCACACAATTTGATCATTCCCAGGCTGTTCACCACTCCTGTCTGACAACATCCCTACTGGGAGCCATTGTCCCCCAGTGCCTCCTCTCCTCACTGCCTCGACAGACCAACAGCTTCTGGCTGCAGTGCACAAATCTATTTTAAACCAAAGAGGAGCTAAGTGTCTTCTCCAGGACTTTGATCACACTGGACTCATCTAAATCTCTCATATCACTTCTCAGATCTTAAAAAGTCAGTTAAAGTCTGTTACTGAACAAAAACATGAACATTAGCGATGCAGTGACAAGGCTGAGGATGCAAAATTACGATCATGAGACAAAGACAAGCATCTTGGGTTGTTCTCTCCTCCCTGGGGGCTTGATGCTTCATCCAGCACTATGGTTGGGTTCAGTCTTATTTGCTCTGGCTGTTCTCCCTGGGACTTCTTCCCCAGCCCAGACTGTGCCCTCACGCTGATAGATGGCTGGTGCCCACTGAGGCTGCACATGGCTGCTGAGCATCAGTCTACAAGAAAATCTTGTCTGGGCTTCCCTGGAGTGAAGGGATCCCCTGCATAGTCCAGCACACACAGATGCCTGGGGGATTTTAGTCAACCCCCAAGGTGAACCTTTGACCACTGCAAGTGACTTCCTCGGGGTGGGAAAGGGGAGGACCCCTTCAGTCCTCTCTGCCTTCCTTCCTCTCAACAGCTGCTTCTTTCATTTCACACTTGCATGAGCCCTGGATCCTGTTAAAGAAGGAGGTGTTAGAATTGCTTTCAGCAGATGTCCCTTCCTGAGACTACCATGGGTACCCACAGCACCCCTTACTTTTATGAGAAAGGGAGACCACCCACCACCCACCCAAGAGGAGGGTGGCTTTGCTCTTGAGAAGGAGCATGCAGAGTCTCAGGCTGAATTTCTGCCCCTTCCCTATCTCTGCATCTGCAGGAAGTATGCTCTGCAGTATGGCAAAGCAGCATGCCCAGCTGTTATGTGTGAATTGAAATGGAGAGATCCTCTTCCCTTGGCCAAAAAGAAGAACCCCCCCCCCCCCCAAAAAGGTCACATTGGAAATTCTTACGATCTCCTGTAAACTTCCCAGACTATCTGCTAATATTTGACAGATCACTCAGTGTGGTCTTCATCATGGCATCTCCCACAGTAGCGTGACACCCTCTACTCCTGCCCACCCAACCCCAGCAGCCCACGCTGTGATACACACTGTGGTTCCTGTTCCCTGCACAGGCTTGCACCTAGGCCACCACCACCTTCAAAATCCCATGGATCCAAGTCTGCAAATCCTTCTGGTTTCACCTCTGTTAACTATGAGAAGACTTTTTTGATGAGGAACTCTATCTTAGGGTTTTTTTTGGTTTTATTTTTGGTGGGTTTTTTGGCACGGAGCAAAGCTATTGCCAGTAAATATTGCTAAAGTGTCACTTCCTACTAAGAGGAACCCAAAGGAGGATGAGCTGCCATGCTCTGACCATATCGTAAGCCGTCTCTCCCTGCTTCCCTTTTCTCCTTCTATTTAAACATCAATTGCAGCATCTATCTCTCTGAGGCTGTTAAAAAACAGTTTTCCAATGGCAAGTTCTGGTTCCTGGGCAGAGCTCACTACGTGGTTGCATTTGCAATGTTGAAGTCACCTCCAGGTCTGGCATGTGATTAATCTGCTGATGGGATCTCAGCTCTCCCTGTCTTGTGCTCCCTCACAGGCAGTATTTGCGTTTCCCTCACCTTTGATATTTGGAAATGTGTTCATTTTCAGCAGCTCGCAGAGAGATTCCTCTGCAAACATCTTGTGAGAATAATAAGCTATTTGGAAATTGCCCTATGTCCCCACGTGTCTGTTTGCCTCTGAGGATTGCTGGAAGAGCTGCCCGTGTATTTGTATTCTGATATTTCCTTCCTTTTAGGTACACAACAGGCAAATTCCTGCTTACTGTACCTGGAGTGTAGCTTAGGCTGTGGATTTCATGCTATTTTGTCCTGACTTCGGATAAAAAGTTGGCAGCTAAATAAAATACCTGCCAAGGGGGAATCGGGCACATTCTGCAGTCTTGGCTTACTATCTCGTTTATTAGGGAGGCCTGATTCTGTCTTCTGTTGATCTGAATCCAGAGACTTCCAGCCAGTCCACTAGGACTTCTACATTGCAGAACAACTTTTATCCCTCAGAGAAGAGAAGCAGTCACCAGTGTTTGCCCATTCTCTGTTTTCCCCATCAAACACGCTTGCACCATCTTTTAAAGTAATGCCATCGGCTTATGAATTACCACACCCTTGTTTGGAGGGGGTCCATCAATCAGTAGTGCTCCATTTTCTGTGTGCTTTATAAGAGGAGGTGTCCCCAGTTTCCACCTTCACCTCTCCCACAAGCCTTTACCTTGAAAGCTGCAGGGATAAAATAATTGCATTTAATAAGAGCCACCCTCATTCTGAAGCTGCCCTTGGTTTAAGGCTGGCAGGGAAGTAATTAAATTTAATAGTAGACAAGTCTTGGAAACAAAGATCTTGCTGTAGGAATTTGGTGATATGGCAAAGAAAATGTATATAGTGCCTTAAGATCTGCAATAAGCCCAGATTTCTTTTTTTTTTCAAACTGGCAACTGAATAGGATGATTGATTCACACTGTAGATATAAGATAAATACACCAGGAGTGTGAATTTTATCAAGACATACATACTTGGAGTTTCAAGGTCATAAAAAATGCTTTTATATTGCTAGTTTGCTTGCGGTATTGAGGTTAAGAGAGAGAGAGAATCTGCTGTTTAAAATAACAGATTCCCAGCCATCCCATGTGTCTGACAGATAAGATGCCAAGAAAAATAAATGTTTTTACAGTGCTGAACAGAACCAAAAATGCTATTTTGGCTAAACACTGAGTATAATTTTAATATACATTCACACATATTTCGTATGCAGCACAGCAACTGCCAGTTCCAGCTATCAAAAGCAAGGGAAGTTCATATGCTCTGGAATCCAAAGGTCTCAGGTGCAACCTGGAGTGACAAAGGCTCTGAGCTGTCGCTGGTTTTCGTGTGTTTGTGGGGGTGGACTCTGCATAGTCACACTTGACAAAAGCCACCCTATTTTAAAGCTGCTACTGGTGTAAGGAGTAGTGGGGTGACAAGCAGCCCCTTGTCCTTCTCATGCCATAGCATGTGGAAATGAAAGGTGCTCGCTGCTCTTTCACACCTTTGAAAGGCTTCTCCTCCATGTTTATGGGGGAAATTTTGAAAGGCAGTTGGGCATAGCATGCACTTTCTTGTGGAGATTTGCATTCTTGTTCCACAGTAAGACCTGGGAAGCAAGCAAGCTGACTGCATTCGCAGGGCCACAAGTGGGACATCAGCCACCCCACTGCCTGATTTGCAAGTATAAATCAGATTTGTTTGGGCATGCAAACCAAAAGCTGGGAATAACAAACACATGAGCAAAGTTTCAAAAAGACCTACTTCTCAGCACAGCCTGGGATAAGATGTCAGCCCAAGCCTCAGTCTGCTCAGCTCTGCTTCAAGGCGACTGTGCTAATTTATCTCGTCCGGTGACTAAGTCTAGCCAATGCAGGTACAACAGTAGAGGAAGATGCTCCTTCCCTCTCTATAAATCTTCTGTCTGTATAGGGACACAGATTTCTTGGTACTCTCATCAGGTCTCCAAATTGCAAGGCAATTCTCACAGAAAACATGCAAAGCAGAATTACTATTTCTTGAGATGACCTGCTGAACTTCACATCACCAGGGTCTTATACCTGTCTTGCAGTGTCTAAAGCACACAATGCATGTGTTCCCTGTGAAGTACATGTGCATGCATTTGTTCTGTGTTCCTCATTCTTTGTGTAGCTGAAAAAAAGAGTGCTTCCTTTTTTTTTTTTTTTTTATTATTTGTTTTCTTTCAGCTGATGTATTTTCTTCTGAGTGCCCTGGGTCTGGTTGCCTCTGTTTTGGCAGTGGCTTTCGTTGCACACCATTATTTGCAGATGACAAAATTTACCTGTGATACCATCCTTGAGACCTGCCAGTGCAAACTGGACACTGCAGACCCCCTTGGGAGGACCTTCGTCTACCAGGATGCAGCTGACTGTGGCAGCCTCACCAGCATGCTCAACCTGTACCTACTTCTGCAGATGGGTCTTAATCTGATTGCAGCCCTGGTGTGTTTATCAGCATGCTTCGTGATGTGGAAACACAGATACCAGGTCTTCTATGTGGGCGTTCGCTTCTACCCTTTAACTGCTACTGAAGACCAGCAACAGAAAGTATAGGGCCTGGGCTGGCAGGGGGTTGTAGCCAGGGAATGGAAGAAGTCAGCATACAGCCACCATACATACCACGGATGGATCAGTGCTTATGAGGTTTTGACAAGGCAAATCATTCACATAGTTTTCATTAATATATTTTTCAATCATTCTAAGGGCATTTCATGCACCTGCTCTTGCAAAAGGTCTCTCGTGAGATTATGTAGAGGTCACAAAGTCCTAAAGATGCAGCTGTACAAATACTCACCAAAGAGGATATTTAATAGCCATAGACAAAATGAGAGCCTAAAAAATCAGTAAGAATTCATCTTTGGGGCTAGAGTTGTTGAGAAACAGGGTCCATTTCCCTCGCTGGTAGATATCTGTTCTTGCCTTCAGAGATTTCTACTACTTCTACTATCATGCTGATTTCTGCCAAGTAAGCATCTGATCCAAACTGCTTAATTATAATTATGCTGATAATGCTTAGGGAATATATTGCCTCTCAGATACTCCGAGTATAATCCACGCAAACCTGATGGGGTTTTACCATATGGAAAAAGTCATAAGGGAGGTCAAGACCTCTTCAAATGCAGGTTGAGACCAAGAACAAAGTGAATGTATTGATGACTGTCATATAAAATATACGTAAGACTTTTCAGAGTGACTAATGATACAGGTTACTTAATCCAATTACTAAGAAACAGCAAAATGAGTGAGTTGGCTAATGGTGATTTGGTGGGTTCTCCTTGAGACCCAGGCAGATTTCTGAAGTATGAGTGCTCAGCACTTTGTGAGAAAAGATCAATTTAAGAGCCCTTGAGTTGCACTCTTGAAGTGGAGGACCCAAAATCACTAGTCACATTGAAAACTATGTTGACATTGCTGTGATTGCAGGCTCCCAAACTCGGCGTCTGGCCAGTTCCACCAATTATACTCCAAGCACAAAAGGCCAAATGCATTTTTGGTGTAACTCCTTTGAAGACAATCAGCCTTACACACCAGCAGTGGAGTGGGGCCAACAGCCCTGAAAGATATATCCCTGCAACAATGAATGTTTTTAACATGGGGTGGAGGGAGGGAAGCAAGAAGAGACTGCCAGTCTCCCAAAGACATCGTTTATAGTGATGAGGGCAAAAGAGTAATGATTTCTTAATAAGCAGAATAGAAAAACAAATCCCATTCAAACAGTGCTTTTTTTCACCCTGAAAGTGTGGCTCTAGAAGTGCTTTATGTCTTACTAGCCTTATACCAAGAGCAGGGTGTCGGTTAGTCCCTAGAACCTCCATTTCCACTTGCACAGCATGGACCTCTAAATGCAGGTGCAATTCTGGTGCATTTTGCACTGTTTGCCTATAGAAATCTGTGCAAGGGCAAGGCAGCTGGTGCTCACACCCTGCCATGACTAGGGATTTCCCGATCCCAGCCAGAGCAAGGGTGTTTCTGAGGTGGGGTGGAGCAATCACATGCCTGAAAAAATGTGCCATAATTGTTAACAAAGGAGGAAGCAAATATAATTTCTACAAGCTTCAAAGAAGCAAAAACTTTCTGTTTCTGCAGCAAAAAATAGCCACCAGGAAGTCAAAACCCCAGACTGGCAAAAAGCTAGTTGCCTAAGTAGCTCTAATCCTACCCAAAACCTGTCCTCTATAAGGTGATCATCATACATCATCCCAGGGCTAGGCCAGCATACCTCTAGGGTCAGGAGACCACAGCATGAAGTTTCCTGTGGTCCACCTAAATCACTGTCTAGTGTACGTGCTCGAGTTTTTGTCAGGGAAGGTGCTTCTAGAGCTTCACCAAGTCACTTTCTGCCAAGCTGCAAAGCAAGGAGTTACAGAAAATTAAGGTTTTTTTTGAGACCAGCTTCCAAATTGCCTTTTTTTTTTATGCACCTAAATATAATAGTCACTAGTAAGCATGGCTGTGGGGCACATTTGCAAGGCTGCCCATTTGCTTGTCTATGTGTTGCCACCCATCCAAAGTCCTAAGCCTGGCTCCCAGGTGTGCTCAGAGCAAGCTGAGACAGCAGTGGAGTATGCAGTTGGGTTGGCGACGTAAGACCCAGCCACCAGCACCGGTGGGACTGTCCATGCAGTGACAGAAATCAGCCTGTCTCACCTAACTCTGGCAGAGCATGCTGCAAACAGTGCCCGTGATCCTGTGCTGGGGTCAGCCTCTGATATGAGATGGAAACATAGGGGGGCCTCTCACCTGCTGCTTGTAGTCTGATGTTGGTTTGCTCCCCATTCCTTGCACAACTCCAGCTGTGCTCTCCGTAGGAGTATAGTGCAGAGGATATACCTTCCTCCCACCTACATGACCCTTGCTGTGCCCACCCCCTCTAGCCAGAAATATGGGCTCTTCTCTCTGCAACGAAGACAATGAGAAGCTGGAAAGGGATTGAGGGGAGACTGAGCCCCAGCTGAGTTCTGGGGCTTCCTCCTGCCCTTGCCAGCAGGCACTGCACCCCAATGGCTGATGAAGCAAGAGTAAGGCTCTGCTGACAGAGCAGGGCATGCTTCCCACTCTGCCCTTTCCCAAATGTCCTTGTTGTTTAGAAGATAACTTGCTCTGCAGCACTTTAGTTTAGGCTGTGCTGCATGCAGGCTGGCAGAAGCAAGCTGCTGTGGGAGACGGCTGGCTGGCCCCAGCCAAGCGGCATTTCCACCAGAGTCAGGCTTTTGTCTCCTTAATCCTTTGACCTCCGTCTCACCCACATGTTTTCACTCCCTATCTCCCATCGCATCCCAGGCGCTGGGCTCCCGGAGGCCAGCCCCTGTTAGATGGTGCTGGACTCATATGGTCTGGCCTCTGCCTACTCAGCCCTGGGCTTAAATTTGCAGAGAATCCTCTTGAGCACGAAAGACATAGCCATGGTGATCACAGAGTCACTGCAAATGCCTTCAGCACAGGGAAGAGAAGGGAGATCTGGACAAGAAAGCCTCCTCTGCTTAGCAAGCTGTGCACCTCTGTAACAACATACCCTCCCCCTTTGAGCCACGCCACTGAGTTCAGTTCACTAAATCAGTGCATTACAACTTAACCCTTTGCTCTGGAAGAAAGCAATGTTCTTCATAGGTTCTGTTGGTGTCTCAATGCCTGATGAATAAAATTGGGATGTTTTGATCTAGCAGAGACTAACTTCTGTATTTTCTCTTTATATTTTCAAGAGCATAATCAAAACAGGAGCGATGGGGAAACGGATGCAGTAGTCTTTGGAATCAGTTTCCCCCTGGGTATGGTTTTACAACAGGTATTTTTCTTGGGTCAAAATTTTCAGAAAGTACTAATTAAAGGCTTTTTCACCTACCACAGTGAAAAGTCAGACAGCTCCCAGCCTTTTCCTGGTGTCAGAGTCCACACAGACTGCACCAGGAGAAAGACTGGGACTAAAAGGCTCGGAAAGAACAGAGGTCTTGAAGAAAAAACTTTTTTAAGTCCTGGAAATATATCCTCTGGGTGAATTCCGCAGGAAGGGGCAAGATTAAACCACTATTGACACACAGAATTTGTGAAGGGCTCGATGTAATTTACTCTCACAAACCCAGGTGTGATTCTCATTTGCACCCTGGCCACTTTACACCGTTTTCCCAGTGTAAAGAGGTTGTAAAGATGGCATCAATCATTTTTACACCTACTTTATGGCCATTTTACACAGCTAAAAGGGCCCTTTGTGTAAATGAGAACTCAAGCCCTAGAGGATTTAATAGAGAGGAGATCCTTTCTATGGACTGTGCAAGACCCTCTAATAGGGTCTATTACTGGGATATAACTCTCTTCTGGGTTTTATAGCTTGGTTTAAAGATCATCAGTCTCGATTAAATTCAGTTCTGCAAAACTTTTCCAAAGGCTGTAACCCCTCAGTGACATGCCTGCTCCTCCAGCCCGAGCACATGCAGACATCAATGGTGCCTCACCATCGGATAACTGCTTGTTTTTTGAAAGGAGAAGCAGTAGCCACCACGTTCCTCTGCCTCTGAGGATTTTGATGTTGTGCTATGCAAATACTGGAGTAACGATAACAGCAACAAAAAAGGAACTGAGATGCGGTGCCTTACACAGAGACAAAATGTCACATTTTCAACCCCACCAGGCATCGAGGTGGCCCCGGCTCCTCGTGGAGGGGGCTGCACTTTGCACCCCTCTCCCTCCCTGCTGCTGCTGGAAGGACGGCGGTTGGTGAGTGAAGGGGAAGTATCGTCAGGTCCTGGCCCCATGCTGGGGCTGCCACCAGCCCACTCCTGCCACCACCTTCACGTGACAGCCATCTGTGCCTCGCTGGCCCAGCCGGCTCTGCGTGGGCACCACTTGGAGCTTTGCCTAAAAAACAGCTCTGCACAAGAGCACTGGAAACTGTAATCAACTCACAGGACTACTTTTTTCTTCTTCTTTTTTTTTCATGCTACAAGCCAGTGCAATATTTGCTTTGGGGGCCTTTCAAAACAGAAAGCACGCTGCTATCATGTGAGAGAAGCCGCAGTTCAGGTCCTCTATATTTAGAAAGCCAGGATGTCATACCTCCCCTTGAAATTTTCATAGTCCCCTGCACCCCACCCACCCACACATGTACACTTGCTTGCGCCTGGAAAATGTTTTTTTGGTCTTAGTGAAGGGTGTTGGCTTAGGGGGATTGAAGGGAAGTGCAGAGGAACAACAGCAGCTCAGTCCCAAGCACAAAGCTCGAAACCTCCTTAAGGCACCGGGTAGCACGGCAGGCAGTGGGGACCCACTGATCCTGGCAGGGCTCAGGCAGCTGAAGTCAAGGATCTCTTCTGTTGTCAGCCTGTAACATAAATCCCAAGGGAGGGCCAAGTTTTTCTGAGATGTATGGAGGCCCTCTGGCATGTCATGTCATGTCATGTCAGGCATCACTGTACCCTCAGCCGACAGCATTTTCCTGAGCTCATTTTTAGGTGGCTGCACATGAACTGTAGCACCGGTAGCAAGGGCTCCAAGAAGATGCATTTTGGTGCTGGCTCATCTCAGGTCTCTGAAGTTCTCCTCCCAGGGAATTTTGCTTTCTGCTCTGCTCCTGCCTCCTGTAATCACTAATTAGTAGCACTTATCCTCTGCCACATTGGCTCTGTAGTCAAATGTTATAAACAATGATTGCACCTACAAAGACTGGAGTGCATTTTTCTTTTGGTTTTTGTACCAGATTTCCATGCCTTTGGCCAAGCAAATGGTCAAAAGACTCACCTAAACATCAAACTTGTCTGGGAGGGGCTGTGGATTTCTTTTTGCCCTTTTTTATTTTTTAAGAAGATATGGTCAATACATATTTCATCTGTTACCATAATGCTTTCCCACACATTAGAGCATAGCTATTAGCACACGCATACAGTGACTGACTACAGAGAGAGTGTGGAGCTGAGACCCACCAAAGCTCACAAGTGACTCCCCACTTCACCTAGGTGCACCCAGGTATTCCCACCTGGCACGGCTGTCCGAGAGCCAGCAGCCCAGCCAAACACAACTGGGAGCACAGCCTGAGGTGGGAAAACAACCTGCAGAGGGTGAATTCAACACACTCCTCTCCTTCAGTCAGATGCATTATGAATGACAAGGACTGGGATGACCTCAAGTTATGGGAGATATAGAGAGTGACACCAATTAAGGAAGTTCTGGCATTAAGAGCCCTGACTGTCCTGGAAATGAGAGATTTTAGCAAGGCAGGTTTTTAACCCCATTTCACTCCCTGTGGCCATGTAAAGAGAAATCTGTTTTTAAATGGCCCAAAGCTGATTGATTGAGGAGGAATTTCTTCTTACTTCAGTGTAGCATTTCTCTTTCACCAAAACTGTGATGACAGAAAGCCTTTGCCTGAGCTGTCATCCACTGGGAATATCACTGCTGGAGCCAGAGCCTCATGCATGCAGAGGGCTGTGGAAGCCACCCTCATGTCTTTTTTGGGACATCTTTTTTCAAGATCTGCAGCTGCCAGTGCTGGCACAGGGAGGGCAGGTGCAGCTGGTTGCCCAGATCCATAATGTGCCTGAGTCAACCTAGCCCTGCAGCTATTCCTGTTTATACCTACTGGTCACTACGCAATTGGTAGGATAGTTTAGGGACCAATCTTGACGAAAAGAATAGAAAACAGGCATTTACACTTTCCCTTCCAACTTGTGAACCCAAGCAGGCAAGCGCACGAGGGGAACGAAGGGGAGCTGACAGAAGAGCGAAAGCCTCCATTTCACTGCCCAAGCCCCACAACACGCCGAGAAGCAGTGAAATAGCACAGAAAATAAACCACCCTAAACCGGACACTCTAAATGCTTTGGGTTTTCATGATCTAAGCTGTAGTTAGATCAGGAACACGTAAATTAATATATTTGTACATGGTCCTCTTTGCTAGTTCCAGTGTCCCACACACCAGAGCACTGCGTCAGATGGGGAGCCAGCAGCCAGGCTTTCTGATGATAGATTTTGCTGTCGCCACAGGAATTAAATTTTGTAGCCTAACTGGGCTAGGGTGTGGGGAGGGGCAGTTTATGGGCTGTAGTCACATATCCATGTATATTTTGTTAAGGCTACTGTTTCCAGATTCAGCATTTTTTTCCTTGCGTACATAAGGAAATCCCAGGACCTTGTCCTGCAAAAGTCTGCTCCTCTGTATTAACAGGAGTTGCACCTTCACTTTATTTCTAATAAAAATTTTCTCATACACTCCATCCAAGTTTCAGTGTTTCTCTTGCTTCTCTATTTTCTGAAATGGCAGGACTTTTCCTTACACATCCTCTTTGGGTCCTGAAAAAGACACCGTGGCTGCGGGCTGCATGTGAGCAGCCCCTGTTTAGCCAATTTACAAACGGGCTTGAGACACCCTGGCCTGAGTTCTCCTCCACACATGCTCCAGTCACCAATTACGCCATTGTTCCTAGTAAATTGTCAAAAAATTATGACAGCCAGTGCTTGAAAATCACACAGGCTAATTGCTTAATAGTAGTCAACGAGTGGATTCCATTAGCCGAAGCGGCATGTGCTGCTATTGCGCAGTGGCAACAGGCAAGCCCTGGCCCTGAGCTTCCTGGGCAGGTCCTGCTGCCACCAGAGTCCCTGGAAATTTCACCTGAATAAACGAAAACTCAGGACCTGAGGGCAGCCACTGGGGACATGGCTGTGCTCAGGAGGGGTTGCACTGAGCAAGGGGGCCATGCAGCAGTGGGTGGGATCATTGGGCACCAAAGGAAACTGATCTGTTTTGAAGGGTCTGTAGACAACAACATCCCATAATTGAGCCGTGGGTGAATCTGCATCATTTGGGCATGGGTGGCAAGGCTCTGTTAGGAAGGCTGTACATGTGCCCACGTTGGCACACACGTGCCCTTGCAGAGAAGGAGATGGGGGGACAGTACATAACATGAAGTCTATGCATGGATGTACATAAAACTACACCCAAAACTGCTGTGGATGGGAAAGCCACAGCTTTATGTGGGTGCATGACCATGTGTGAGTGTGAAGAGGGTCTGAATCATGGCATGGTTTGACCTGGGCTGCTGTGTTAAAAAGCCAATCCCAGTGGCATGCTCTATTTAACACTCGCCTCCTCCTGAATTTATTGCAAAATCCCACATTTTCAAACAGCTTCAAATCCTTGTCAACTTTTTAAAGTAGCCTACCGGGGGTGCGTTGCTTCCTTGTCTCCTCTCTCAAGCACGGGAACATCCTTCACTCTGGCTGGAGCTGGGTGTCAGGCTTGCTCCACTCCATTCCTCACCTCCACAAAGGTTTAGAGCTGCAAATCTGCATTCCAGGAGGAAAAAAAAAGAGGCTAGAGTAGAAGAGATTGTTTGATTTGCCTTTGTCTGAGCATGGCACATCTTACAGAAAGGTTTTTCCCACTGAAAGGAACATGTTGATTTGTGCTGGTTTGGAGTTTGATGAGGTTTTTTTCTTTTGGTGACTGTAAGGACCTGCTTCAAAGCCACTGAAATGGATGAAAAACTTTGTGCTTAGTTCAGTGGCCTTGTATTAGCCCACGTAGGAAATTAATTCTCACTTGCTTCTAGCTGTGGGCTAACTAATATTTCCCATGCTTAATAGAAAACATCATTAGACCTGCTGCATCCCACTAGAGGCAACACTAGCTATTAAAGACAGTGGGTTGATTAAAGGACAGCCTTGAAGAATGAAAATAATCAGAGAAATAAAAGTCATATGCCTATGAAAGCAAGCACACAGCCAGTTGTTATCACAAAGCTCCTCACGTGATGGTCCGTGCACTGGTCTCACTCGAAGTGTGTTTGTTTTGGACAATCTTAAATAATACAGCCTCATGTATTGGCAGCAGTTTATACAGAACGATTCAAGAGTTCAGGCCTGACCCAAAGCTGATGGAAGTGAACGTGTTGACTTCCCCAAGCACATCCCATAGAAATCACTCTGTGTTTGGGAAGATAGGTTGTAGTTAAATTGGCCTGGGCTAAGATATAGATTAGCTCTTGCAGTACTTGCTTAGGGAAAATGTACTGACGTCATCACTACCACATCTGCATGGAGATGAGAAAAACTATGGGTATTGCAGCTAATAAGTAATACACAAAATAAGGAGAGAAGAACTTGCTCAGTCAAGAGAAAAATGCACCTAGTTCAAATGAATTCCCTTGGTCTAGACAAATTTCACAGCACATGCAGTGATTTGAAGAGGAATAGAAGAAGAATGGCAGGAACTCAGTGTCTCACTTTTTCACAAGTCTCAGAAACATCACAAGCAATGTGAGAAGGAAAAAAAAACCAACATGGCTTTGGTTCTGTCTGGAAACATGTGTCACAAACCAGGGCAGAAGACATTAAAGTTGGCTTCACCCTACCTTTCCCTCCTTGTTTTGCTCCCCTGCTCTTTGCTATCATTATCTGGGTTGTTTGGTCCTCAGCAAACATCCAAGTAGCCAAAATATGGGCAGGATTCTTGCCATAACCAAACCAGCCAATGAATGAAATAAGGCATTTTTTTTCCTGGAGCAGAGGGAGGTGAAGGCGTGTGTGCGTGTGTGTGTGTGTGTGAATTAAACATTTCTCTGTGGTGTTGGAAACCCACCTTGAGTAGAAGCAGTCCCTCAGCTCACACAAACCACCAGAGCTCCTCTGACGTCAATTGGCAGCCAGCTGGTTTGCACCATCCCAGGGGCTGGCTGAAGAGGTGTAAGCAAACAGCTCGACCCGGCAGCAGGAGAGACGGCAAGAGGCAAGTAGAAGTCCCTCACTCCTCTCCATTTTACTGCTTTTCATCATCACCTAGGGCATTGTTTTCAGATACATAAGGGCTGCAGGCATCTCTCAGGCAAGTGCCACGTCAGGTGGCGAAGCAGAGGTGGCAGAGGGTTACACTGGAGCTGCTGGATGCCAGAAACATGGGAGTGTACTGGTGTGGGTCTCTGCACGGAGACCCTTGGGACTTCAGTGCTACCACTGAGCTACACAGGCTTGCCAGGAGGAAAGCGATGCTCAGGCAGTTACGTGAGAGGCAGGACCTGCCATCCACAGGGAGGCTGCTCACTCCATCAAAGCGGTGGCTAATGTTCTCCAGCCTTGATTGGGATGCTGATCATATGGTCTAGTAAGGGAAGATTTGGGAGAGGTTGATAAGGGAGGAGTGAGGAAAGAATTGACTGCGGTACCAGGGGTGTTCATCTGCTCTCCCCTTTCACTCTTCCCACCAGACTCCACGCCTGAAGAGACTGGGAGCAGGACAAGCTTAATTATTTTTATCAGACACCAAAGTCTCTTTGCAGAGCGTTTCCTGCAGCACATGACAGGAGGAAAGGGAAGCACTGCCGACCCAGCTGGCTCTCTGCCCTCCCCAGACTGGGTTTCGTGCCGTAGCCGTCCATCTCAACCCTGGCCTGAACATGTCATGCAGAGGACAGGGCAGCTTTCGGTTTTGGGGCGATGCTGCTGTGCTAGCAGCAGAAGGATGAGGCCAGCTGCAGTGGGGAGGACCTCTGGGAGTAACGCACAGCTGCATTCCTGAACTGCATTTTTCAGCAGTGGCAATGCAGTGCACTCTTTTTCTTTTCCCACCTGAAGAGCCTTCAAAGGCTTTGACTTTCAGAGAAGGAAGGCTCTGCAGCCCCTGCAAGCCAGCTCTGATGAAGCTGTCCTGAGATGAGCACCCCGAAAATGAAAGACGGAATTGCTGATCAGTTTTGAAAAGGAAAGCGTCAGAGACCCTTAGCTCCCAGATTTCCTTTCTCACCTACCTACGTCGAGGGATGACTGAGGACTTGCAGCATGTGGTGTGATGCTGAACCCCACTGAAGGGCCTGCTCCTTCATTCCCATGACCAGTATTTGTTTCCAGAAAAAGGCATGCTGCATGAGGCCACGGGCTGGAGTGAAAAGCTGCAATGGACAAAGGAGGCTAGACGTGAATTTCTCCCTAGCCAAAACAAGTCTTTCCACATCATGTTTGCTGCTTCAGCAGCCAAGAAGTGGGCTGTGAGGGTGGTGTTATTTCTTTCTTCACAACACAGTTCCATGTTGAAGGCCTCTTCATGAAGTATCTGGACCTACTCTGTAAGAGCTCTAACACAGCTCACACAAGGCATAAGCCCACCCTGTAAGTTGCAGTTTGAACCCCTTCATTTTATGGGATGGTAGGAGGGTGTGAATGCCTCTTCCCAAACCAACTTTTACAGATTTTTGGTTGGAATGCCCATAACAAAGGTAGAGGGCCCAGCCGACCCTCTGCAGTGACAGAGGGAGACCCAGTTTCGAGGCAGAACAAACTTAGTGTCTGACCAAGGGCTGTGGGCTATGCGGGGAGGCATGAGCCCCGCTTGCAGGGTGTAGGATGTGAGCACTGCCCTGCCTGCCAAGCCCAGGGGCTGGCTTGGGTGAGCAGAGCAGAGGGCAGGTGTTTCCATGAGCAAAACCTCTTGAGAGCAGCTACTTGCTAAAATAGATGCCACATAATAAACTGAAAAAGAAAGCCCCCCCTTCTTAGCTGGTGCAGGCATAGAGGTGAGTGGCTGTTCTTACCAGAGACAGCCAAAGGACGTGGGAGGTGGTGGGGGCAGCTGGTAGAGGTCTTCCTTCGGTACGGTGAGGGGACTGACACCCCAGCAGTTCTCATGGGCAGTGGTGGAGCTGGCTGGCTAGAGGGCTTCCTCTCACCTTCCCAGGAGCAGTCGTCCTCCTGCAAGATCCTGTCACCGCCATCAGCACCTAGTCCTCCCAGGGGTGCCCTCACTGGCAATGCCTGGGCAGGGGGAGTTAAGAAACAAACCAAACCGCCCACATTGCGCTGGATGCAGAAGCACAGCCAAAAATAGTGAATCAGCCCCTCCTGCTTTAAATCACAAGATCAGCCTCTGGGTGATTGTGTGTGTGTCTGTGTGTGACTTTTTGTGCGCGTGGCGCTCGGGAGTGACCTGTCCTTCACCCCAGAGGCACCGCGGGGCCCGGGGCATCCCACTCCAGGCTCCTCCATGCAAAGGTACTGGTGCTTGTGCAGCACCAAGATATTGTGCAGGCAGGGGGAACAGGTAGCTTCTGTGTATACTGGTGCAGTGCAAACCTGTCTCCTCTGGAGCAAGCTGTGACAGCACAACCCCAAGCCATAAGCTCCAGGCTATGAAATCCAACCCTGCTCTAAATTTCGCTCCTTGCCCATACAAGCACAGGAGTGTCCCTGTCCTCTGCTTTGGCATGTCAGGAATCTGGGTGCAACAAGCAGGTTGAGCCCACCTTCTGCACCAGTGAATGACTGAGTGTGGCTGTGCCATCTGCAAGGAGCAGGGTGGCCCCAGTCTCCTGGCCTTTCCCCCAGGCGCACCTGCTTGAAACTGGTGAGTTGTTGTTTTTTTTTTTTTTCAGATTTAATGGGCCACACACATTGTGATTCTCTCTTGTAAGAACTCAGAGCAAGTAAAAATAAAAATAAAAATACAAGGAAAGTGAAAAAGAAATATAAATGCTTTTCTTCTTCCACCTCTTCTTCTCTAAGACACTCTACAGCTTATATCCAAAATCCCCCCGACATGGCCCTGCAAGCAGCACCATTGGCAGGGGAGGCCACCACTCGGCCACACCAGTGGATGCTGATGGGAGGACCACCCTTTCTGCAGCCCAAAGTTGAAGCTGCTCTTCTGGGATTAGGAGATTCGCTGCTGGTGGCTATCTGCTATCATGATGATTATTTGCTCCCACATATAGAGCAAATGACCTGTGTAGCCCTGAGCACCACAGGAGGCAAAACTTGAACAGGAAAGCCAGCCTCAAGATTCTGTGAGAGAGAGGAGAGAAAAGGGAGGGGGGGGGCAGGGAATGACTTTGCCCATCATGGACCAAACTTTCAGAGCTGAAAATGCCCACGCTGGGATCCAGACCATGAGCTAGCTGTCACAACTTAGGACCATCAGATGTCATTTGGGTCATTTAGAAGCCATCAGCACAACACCACAAATGCAGACAGAAGAGCACAAGCCTGGGAAACACAAATCTGGCTCCACTACCGACCTGCAAAATGGCCCCAGCGAGAGACGTCCCTGTCTGTGCTCCTGCTTGCAACCACTCCACTCCCTAAGCTACAAGCCTTTTGCCTGGGGATTCTGGTTTCATGTTTGCAAACAGGAGCATGAGTCATGAGGGGGTAAACTTGCTGGGGTCAGAGCAATGTTTCTGATTTACACCAGTGTAAATTATTGCCTCCACTTTAAAAAATGTTGTTATTATGTTGGATGGGTTCCCAGTAACTCGGCAAAGAAGGGAGTGGGAGAAGTTCTTTGTAGATGGACTTCTTACAATTTATTTACCGCAGGCTCTCATGCAACCCCTTCACTTACACAAGGCTTGTGTCCCACACAAAGGATGACAGAGGACATGAGTGACCTGTAGCCCATTTGCAACTGCCTGTCACAGGGGCCATGCAGCAAACCAGGTGTGGTGCAAATGGAGGCTCACTTCCTGCTCCAGGAGCCCAGTAAGCTGGCACCAACAGGGCAGAGCTGGACAAAAGGTTCATTCTGAGCATCCCGGGGAGAGGCCACCTGAGAGAGGAGGGATGCAGCTGGTGGCCAGAAGCACTACTCTGCCCTCTGGGTAAGCAGGGAGAGGGCAGCTGTGAGGTGCAGTCTATTAGCTGCTGCTCATCAGCCTTCAAAGCAAGCTGGGCATCTCAGCTCTCTTTCTCTTCCTTGGGCAACCACGTAGAGCTGCTTGGAGAAGCTACAGCAAAAAGCCTTATCCAGGGTTTTGCATGTGTTAATATATGAGGTGTCTATAGCTTGTGTCAAAAAAGAGGACATCCCTGCAGTGGATGGTGACTCCAGAGCACATGGTGCTGTACAAACAAGGAACAAATTGGCTGCTTCTATGTATGAAGAAGCTCGCAAAGTGGTTTTACAACAGCATAAGAAGAAGGTAGAAGAAATAAAAGTGAAGGGAGGACAGCTCACCAGTATAACACACATTTTGACTCAAGGTATTAGTTTATCCTTCTAGCAGCAGGTCCAGTGACAGTGCCTTTGACTGAGAAAGGAAACTTTCCAAACATAGATTAGGCATCAGATATGAAGCCCAGACAGGAAAATACCAAACATGCTGGGTGGAGGATGAGAAGGGAAGAAAAGAACACCCCTGGGGAGGCAGGTTGCTGTGGGCAGGGCTGGTGTGGGACGCATAAGCAGGAGTCTGAGGGGCAGCCAGGGCTGCGGCAGCTGCCTTGGTGCATTGCAGATGTCCATTGGGCAGGATGGCTCGGGAAGAGAGGGCACAGCCCCATGAGGTGACCCTCCAGCTGGGACTGCTGGAGCTGTCAGGAAGACTTTGATTGTCTCTCCTTGCGAGAACGCATTTATTCATGGGTAAAAATAAGTATCTAGTCTCCAGCCACCATCAATCTGCCATCTCTCGTTGTTAGTTAATTCACTTAAAGTGGTCTGAAAAAAATATATATAAAGAAAAAGACTTTTCCTTGTTAGTCACCTTCCAGTGATGTATAAATACTCTGACAGATAATTATCGGTGATATTGATTCTAACTAGGGCAGAAAATGAACAGGTGAGTGTGAAATAGAAAGTTATTTATAAAGACGTAATTGAAACAAAATCTATCCTGCTGGCTTGAGAGTTTAAGGGGGAAAAAAATGCCTTTGCTGGTACATCTTTGTCATTCTGCTTGTTTTTGGATGCTTCCTCAGGAGCAGGAAAGGCCACCTCCCTGAAAACAACATCCTTGTGTGGGTACCAGGACAGGAGCTGCAAGGGGACTGGGTGGATGCCCCCCACATCCAATTTCCAATGCGAAAGCAGATGACCTTCTTGAAGTCGAGGTCATTTATTAATCTTCTGAAGCACAAGGTTGATTTATTTTCCCTCCATGTTTGTTAACTGCTTTCTGGTGAGAACTGGGAGTACATTTCCAGCAAGCCTGTTTTTCTCCTTCCATGTCCTTAAGCAGAAGAGATGATCAGCTCTAGGCTGAGGTGAACAGCCAGCTGAAAATAGGCATGAAAAGCAGCAAGAGAAAGAGACCCGCAGCCCAAGGTAGAGAGGTCTGGTGCAATGTCCATCAGCCCGAGTTGGTGCTTGCTCAGCCATCCACATCAGGATGTCAGTAGTAAGATGCACTTTAAAATGGAACCCAAACTGTTATTGTTGCACGTTGGTACTTCTTGAAGTGCTGGGACATGGCAAAATGCCACCACCACCAGTGAGTCTCCTCTAGGCAGTGGCACTGGTTCTGCTTGCCTCTCACCAGCTGGAGATCTGGCCCCTCTTAGGGCCATGCTTTTGGGTCCTATGGTTTTGGAGCTGCAAGTATCAGCATTGCAATGCTGAAGCCCTTTTGCAGATGTACCTCTAACAGAGGTTTGTGGGAGACAGTGCTGCAGCTGCTGGCCCTGAGTGCTGGCCTCACCTTCTCTAGCAACTCTGTACATCCTCAGCCAGACCAAGACCTAATCTGCTGGCCACAGGCTGGTGGTGGCACTTGCTGGGGATAGAAAATTTTGGCCAATTTGTTATGAAATCGGTGCCACTTATGCCAATGTTAGGCTGTTTGGGGTAAATGCAAAGAGGAAGTTACGTACCCGGTTTCTGCCAGATAGCTTGGAGGTGGGTCTTTAGCAGGGCTCTCTTTTCCTGGCTGACTTGCATCCTCAGCCCGCTCAGCCTCTGTTGCTGCCACCAGCTTTATGGCTCCCACCCTGCATGTACTGGAAGGAGAGAGACCGCTGGGGCTGCATTTTAGGATCTAGCAGATCAGGAACCACTGGAACGTTGAAGTCCTTTTGCTGTTTTATCCCTTGGTGTCCAAACTGCTCATCCTTGCCACACCTAGAGCAA
This sequence comes from Ceryle rudis, assembly GCA_033439905.1. Classification (NCBI taxonomy): domain Eukaryota; kingdom Metazoa; phylum Chordata; class Aves; order Coraciiformes; family Cerylidae; genus Ceryle; species Ceryle rudis. The sequence continues at coordinate 124,241 of JAAGNO010010118.1, read as the reverse complement.
CCACTTCTGACAAATCTGCGACAGCAGAGAGCTATATATAAAAAATGAGCACGTGGTCCCAGTTTAGTTCCCAGAACACCTCCAAGCTTCTAGGTTGTCAGGATCTGAGCTCTGGAGCATCACAGGAGGTCACCTTCCCTGCCTCTGTGACAATGGCAAAGACATCTCCCCAGAGCCATGTCCCCAGCAGCGGCGATGTACCTGTCCTTATGGAGAAAGAGGCTGCAGTTCTTCTGGGGGTGTCAGCCTTTCAGGAGCAGTTAAAACAATGCAGAAAGGCTTATGAGCAGCTGCGGTTCCTGCACTGCTTCTGCCAAGACTGTGCTCCTCAGACATCAGCCGTGGAGAGATGTTTAAACCAGGCTGCAGTGCCGTGTGCCCGGAGTTTGTACGTAAACAGCTTCTAAAAGCATGAGGGGGAGTGTGTAGCTCTTGCAGAGCTGACCGGATGGTTCTCTTGCTTGACATGTTCTCTTCTTGAAACAACATCACTTTGTTGAATTTTGTGGCTTTTTATGTGGAACAACATTAGCTCATCCAAGCCTGTGGTTTATTTGAAAATGAAATTCCGGTAAGCTTTTGTACCATCTGGCAACGGCCAACCAAACCGAGTTTAGCAAGAAACTTCTGCACACGTGTGCACAAACACATACACACCAGAAACATTATACGCACTGTAATCAGTAATCACAGGGAGCTTGACATCGTCAGGGCAAAGGGAATGGGGGAGACATTCTCTGTCCGACTCATCTGCCAGCCATGTGCCTTCTGTGGGGCTTGGCTCCTTCCAGCAGAGGGCATTTTGCAAGCTGGCCCTCCTGTGCCGCTTCTACCCCTTCCTTCTGGGGGAACGCCTTCGACATGAACTTCCAAGGAGATCCAGATGTAAATCAAATGCGTCTGGGTGAGCTGCAAGACAGCGTGCCATGTCAAATTCACAGCTGCTGTCAGGTCATTGTGTCGGTTTCAAAGGAGCAGCTCTGATTTACACCAGCCGAGGACCTGGCCAAACATGTTGAGAAGGGACTGAAGCAGGCAGGAGAGATTCAGGGCTGGGGCAGTAGCTTCGTGCTTACACCATGTAATAGCTGAATCATAGTATCATAGAATGTTAGGGGCTGGAAGTGACCTCTGAAGATCAACCCCCCTGACAAAGCAGGATCACCCAGGGCAGGCCACATAGGAACCAGGTGGGTTTGAAAGTGTTCAGAGAAGGAGACTCCACAGCCTCTCTGGGCAGCCTGGGCCAGGCTCCATCACCCTCACAGGAAAGAAGTTTCTCCTCACGTTGAGGTGGAACTTCCTCTGTTCCAGCTTATACCCATTATTCCTTGTCCTGTTACTGGGCACCATAGAAAAGAGACTGGTCCCTTCCACCTGACACCCACCCCTCAGATATTTATAGACATTCATAAGATCCCCTCTCAGCCTTCTCTTCTCCAGACTAAACAGCCCCA
>JAAGNO010010118.1:93206-115117 GCA_033439905.1 Ceryle rudis | reverse complement strand
TTATTCCATGCTGCTCCTCACATCTAGGCGCAGCTCCCTGTAAACATCTGCAAAACTCTGTCATTGTCTTCTTTAACATCTCTCTTTTGTATTCATCCCCCCCCCAGGAAAGGGCCCATTAGGGCCAGCTGTGCCGGACTTCTTCTTGCAGGGCTGAGGGGGGGCTGGATCTGCCCCCCCCCCCCAATTTCTCTGTGCAGCATCCGACCCCCTGAGCGTGCCTATTGATGTTCAGGGATTTCTTAAAAAAAACAGAAAAAAACCCCACCCTTATTCAGACAGCTTGATGTTCAGTGTCCTGTTTTATTTCATAGGTTTGATAGAGAATAAATTATTACTGAAATAGAGTAATGTGGTAATAACTCCCCATACTGTGAGGATTCCAAAGAGGCAGAGCAGCCTGGCTTGGGGGATTTGCAGCCTTCTTGCCCCTCTGCACTTACTGGTCCCATGGCTGCTTTCTTAGTCCAGCACAACTGACAGGAGAAAATCAAGAGGCATCTCCTACAAGTAGATACTTCTGGTTTTCAGATGGTTGCCAGGGTCAGAATGTCACCAGTGTAGGGTGTCTGACATGTCACCAAACAGCAGTGGCACGTTTCCCAGCACAGCCATCCTTCATCCATCATTAGCTATCATTCTCAAATGATGGGGACCTTTGCTAGGGTTTATCCATCCTACAGGACTGAGATGGTTAATATATGCCCATCCTCTCACCCCTGGTGTGCTGGTGAGGGGTTTGAACCTGATGTGGGATGTCTGTCCTCCTGTGAGCTGTCACTCTGAGCCTCGAGGTACCTCAGGGTGCACTCTGGCACCAGGGCACCATGCGCCCCTTGGCACGTCTTGCCCTGCTAGGGCTACTGGTGGGTGAACAGGACACAAACATGCCTTTATGTACACCTAGTCCTAGTACAACTAGTCCTATTTCTGACAAGAGGCAACTTACCTTCAAGGTCACAGCACAGGGCTCTGCATGGAATCAGGCAGAAAAGCTGGAGGTGGAAAGACTGCTGTGGAGCTGAGGGTAAAGCAAATTATTTTTTTTCTCTGAAGTCATTGCTTCATCAAACAAATCACTTTCCCCAACCTGTTGGTAATTCCTGGACACCAGTTAGCTCTTGAAGATTCATAAATGGCACGTGAAAACACCTTAGCCAGTCCCTTAGCCATAGCATATTTGTAATTTATCGTGTACTTCCTTCGAGCCCTGCTAAGTCATTAAGCAGCCCTGCAGTTTGAGCAAAGGTTTAGGAGGCAGGAGAGTCTGGGATGAGTAATTTGCTCATGCACTGGTGAGCTGAGCAAATCAGTTGACCTCCTTGTGCCTTGGGCTGTGAGACTGGCCATGAGGTTCCCCTGCAGAAGTCAGGGGCTTGCCTGGCTTCAGCCAAGAGCAAGCACCTGGCCCTGGTGTCAATGGGCAACAAAAGGCCTGGGTGTCCCAGAGCCAGGACCCTGCAGAGCTGCAGCTCTCTCAGTTCAGGCTCCCTTGGTGGGGGTGCCAGTCCCAAGCCTTTTGAAAGCCAGGGAAAGACTTTCAGAGATTTCAGATCAGGGCTCACTCACTCCCCTCAAGCCTCTGGCTGTTGAATAGCTTGTATAATAAGTTATAAATGGCAATTAAAACATAAAATGAAGAGGGGACCAGATGGCTCCAGGCAACATTTAAAAATACCAAGACTATTTCTAAATGCAGATCACCAGATCCAAAACAGCCCTGGGCAGACTTAGCTGAAGGTTATTTGCTGGCCTGGCTGAAAGGACATGTGTGGTCTCAACCAGTTCTCAGAAGATGCTGTTAAAATGACGTTTGCTGGCAAAGAGGACGGAGGCCCAGGACTTGAGCAGTCCTGAGGACACAGACCTTCACTCCTCTCTTTTAAGGAGAGGTTGCTGAAGGCTGCTGGGTGAGCAGTGACAAAGGCAGGTTGGATCGATGTCCCTGTTTCACCCTAAGGAAGGTGAGGTGCTGTTCTGGAGGTCGGACCAGGAGCGGGATGCTATGCGGTGTCCTGACTTCCCAACCTTCCCAACCTTCTCCTAAGGATGCTCACACTGTGGGCATTACTGCTGTGCATACCTATCACCAGCAGTGACAGCACTTTTTTCCCTTTCCTGCCACTTTAGCTGACATAACTTCTGTCTCCAAAAATTTGGCCAGATGGGAAAAATCACAGGGACCCCATAAGATAATTCATGACTTGACTGGGGACACCATGGCTGTGAACCTCTGGCTGAGGGAAGGCATTTGGAAAGGAAGCTCTCACCAATAAAACTAGGCAAAATGAAAGACATTTTGGTGATCTGGCACCATAGTAACTGCTTAGATTAGGTGTCAGTGCAGCTGAGCCACATTCAGGACGAGACAACTTTATGCATGTCCTCCTCACTTTGGAGGTGATGGACCTGGTGAGAAGGTGGGCATGGATCTGGCCACACACCCCAACCACCAAGCATGGCCAAGTGCTTGGAGATGCAACCTGCTATTACAATTTCTGTGCTGCAGAATAAGCTTTGCATCCAGAGATTGCATTGGACTGATTCCCCTCTCCTGGAGAGATGGGAACCAGCGCGGCCCATGGGGAATCACATTCCTTTGACCTGGATGTAGCACTTGAACTGAAGTTTGAGCCAGCCAAGAACCAGGTAGCAGTTACACCCCATATCTTACTCACACTACCAAGCCAGGCTAACTAGCTTAGTTCCAGCTTTTTGCCACAGCTTACGGAGAAGCAGATGGATAAAACTCTACGGCCTGCACTATACAAGATGTTTGCATACATGATCACAATGGCCACTTTGATCTTTCTAATTAATAGTTCCATTTTGCCATGGTAAAAATAAGCTTGATTATAATTTGCTTTTGCTTTTCTTTTTCCTCTCTTGTACATGCTTCCACCTCCTGCTTTCAGCCGAGCCCGGAAGCAGAAGTATCACATTACTATGAGAGAAGCTGGTTTTGTGGTATTTCCACCCCATCCAGAGCCAGGAAACACAGGCATTTTGCAAGACAGCTTGTACTCAGTAAATTTCCAGCTCAGTTTATATTTCTGTATTTATTTAGATTTGTGCTAACCATGTAAAAGAACACTCATCCCAAGTGAGGTGCTGTGGACAAACTTTCAAAAAACCAGATTTCATAGACCAAGGACCCTAAGAAACAGGCTTTTCACTGGACTGGTAGCTTCTGGCTAAGTCTTCTTTTCTGAAAAAACACCCAAGATTGACAAAGGCATGGACAGTCAACTTCTGATAACACGAACTCCTCATGATAACTCAAAAGTAAACTTGTAGCAAATCCCCTCCAGTAAAATCAACATTTCTGACAACATTTTCCTGCACCCGTGAGATCTTCCCTTGAACTTGCCCTCCTTCCCTTCCTTTTTCTGCATGATAAATTCTATCTGTAACACATTGCATCTACAACACTCACGGTCTGTGGCTGGGCGCATGATACCCCTGCTAGCATCTTCCCATGTCCCAGCTGAGCAACCAGGGACCTGGGCAGATGTTTACACCTGTATGAGATAAACACAACAGCTTCAGAGACCAAACTCTCCTCTCTTGACTCCTCTTCTCCTTCAGCAGCAAAGTTCTGCCACAGGCAGGAAAATCTGCATTTCCCATGGGATGGCAGTGCTCACAACACCAGCTGCTCTGCTTGTTTAGGTCTGCAGCCAACTTGTCCTTATTTCTGCATGCCACTGTTCCCAAATACCCTCAGACTGAGTTGCATATGTGCAAACCACACACGCTCATACATAACACATACACCCTCAACTCTTAAAACAGAAAGATGAAGGGTTGGGAGGATATTTTTTGGAGGCACCAAGAACGCTGCTGTCTTTATCAGCTTAGGGTGAAAACATTTATGCCAGAAAAAGACACCATTACAGCTCCCTGGTGGGCTACAAATGGGCCTGAATCAACCTCAAAGCCAGCAAAAGCTGACTTGAAAAAAAAACCAACAAACAAACTTTGAGCCAACTGCCATCATCCAACACCAACTCAAGACTGAAAATGGTTTTTTTTGAACCCTGTTTCAAAGTTGCCCTGGGCTCTGCTGAACTCAGCTGCGGGTCTCTGCAGCAGTGCCTGAGTTAACACAGTTCCCAGGTATTTCTTGCCATAAGGCTGGCAGGGCAGGGAAGAAAGAGCAAGTGAATATACCCTTATGTATTTGGTAAGAGAGTAAATGCTCCTAGGAGAGGATTGTGAAATTCAGGTTGACATAACACAGTTGAAGGCCATTACACAAAATGATGGTGACATGCCAGAGTCCATGGTCTACGTGGCAACTTGGTGTTATTGGGAACAAAGCCTATAGGAGCATGTTGCAGACTTTGGGGGCCAGAAGGGAATATTTTGTAATGGGATTTGGAGCCTTTGGGCTGTAACTGGATCCCCACACCACTCTTGCCATCTGGATGAAATTGCAGGGTTTTGAATGGGGGTGGCAGGGCCCATGTAAAGCAATGCCTCAGTTGACCCCACAGCCTTGCACGTGAGTGTGAGTGGCCTTGGCAAAGGCCACACGGCTGCTCCCTGCCACTGGCCACAGCAGCAAGCCCTGCTTCCTTCTTCCCAAGGCAACGGCACGGCTGTGACAGTGCCCTCATCCACCACAAGCACCGCGGGGCTGGGGCTCAGCTTGGCTCAGGCAATGGATCTCAGCTGGCTCCCACCACTGGGACACAGTTTTCTTCCAGCAGATTAGGTTAAAATTTGGAACAGAAGCTGTTCACCCCCTCATATCAACTTTGCCGTCACCACAGTTTAACAGGTTATAGGTGGCTTCAAACTCCAGCCAAGGAGCTAAAGATTATGCAATGATTTACCACAAGAAGGTCTGTTAAAAAAAATCCTGCTTGTACCAAGTCAGATACTGAATGCGTTAGATGGCAACATGATCTATGACATTTAAACAAAATTATTAAAGTCATAAGGACAAGACGCTGCCAGTTTGACTGTGGTCCTACAGATTTAGCTTATTGGTTTTGCTTCTTGGGTAACGGCCTGTGATTCTGGACATGCCCAGGTCTCACCTTACCTGAGTGCGGTGGACAAAGGTGGAGGCACAGAGATAGACGGGTGGGTGTCACAGAGTAGGAACCCTACTGTACAAAAGATAAAAAAGGTGACAAAAAAGGTGACTGTTGGCTGCTTGCAGCAAGAGAAACACATTGAAATAGCAAAGTTATAAATGCTATTTGTCTTGTGCCTTGCAGTTTCCTGCTTCGAACTAAAAATGTACAGCATATAAATAGAGCAGGCAAGCGTGAACTGATGACAGCAATACATTACTCCACATTTAAAATCTCTGGAACTCGAGATGCTTTTGAGTCGTGTGGGACGATTTTGTGAAATACGGGACACTCATTATGGGTGCCTGCAAACAGGAATCATGCTGCCAGTCGTTCCTGCGGGCATTCCGGGACAGCAGAGAGGTTAGAAGCCTTAAATCTCAGTTTTCTCCACTTAAAAATAAACATGGCAGCCCTCCCCAGAAAACAAGCACATTCTTTCCAAAGACAACATCCTCACCCGCAAATGCTTTTGTCACAGCAGCAGTGACAGTGGAAACAGAGGAGCCACATTCACTCGTCGGCCACACCGGTGTGAGCCTGCTGACGTCTGCGTGGCTGATGCCGAGGGAGATGTTTGCTCCCTGAAACGCCTTTTGAATTGAAATGTACCTTTGGGGAAAACATTTTAAGAGAAGCCTTGACATTAGGTTCTCAGCTCTGTGTGCAAAACTGCTCCCATTTGGGCTTAGGAGTTTAATTCTGGTTTGGGGGCTTTTTGTTTTTAAATGACTGCTATCTTAGGTTGAAAGTTTACTGTATGAAACCCCATTTTCTCTCAGGATGTAATTTTAGCAGAATGATCTAAGAAACCTAGTAGAGCAAACAAGCTCCTTTCTATTGAACCTTAAAGTCATACCAGAGAACAGAAAAAAAAGTCAATTCTACTGAAAACCTCAACAGGCTGGTATAGCAAGTGAACAAAAGCAAGACCATGCTCTACTTAATAGGACTTTTCATAATAATTAATTAGCGAGCTTTTTCTCACTAGGAAGAGGCCTCATTCTTTTCCTCATAAATATTGACTTTCTCTAATAAACACAGCTGGGAAGAAAAGGAAAGGAAAAAAAAAAAGCACTTGTATGTCATAGTTCTCCTGTCAGGTTTACAGGGTGCTTCTTTTTTTCACAAGACCACAGATTTCCTCAGCCTGAACTGGCTCAGTTGAGAGACAGTAGTTTGGGGTTGTTTGTCTTCCTCAAGCCTTTCGCCTAGAAGAGAGGGGAAAGCCCCTGGTCTCTCTCTCAATGTGCTACTTGAAGCACACTGAAAACATTTTAAAAAATAATTAAATAAAAAGAAAACACAGCAGAAAACTCACATACACAAAAGCTCACAGCCTAGTAAGAGAAGTCACGTTAGGCCTTCAAAGCCTTTAACCTCTGCATTTATATCGAGGGCCGGATTTAATTCCAAAATTAAAGTCTTGGGCTAGCACCAGGAACATATGATGAGCAGCAAGATGCTCCTAAGCACCCCCAGCATCTCTCTCTCAAAAGGCCATTTTCTGGTGGAGACAGAGATTTCCTACGTGGACACACACACGAGTGTGCGTATCGCATGCTCTCCGCTCGTGAGCACAGCCAGCTGACAGCCCTGACGCTCCCCTGAGGGATGGAAGGATGGGATGTCACCTCGTTCCTGCTGACTGCAACATGTGATGCTCAGGATGCTCCAAGCCTCACAGTCAGAGCTGAGGAAGCAGGAGAGCCAACATGCCTCAGGCACCAGCAGAAAAACCCTGGAACTGTTCAGCTTGAGCCTGTTCCCCTCCATCGGTGACACTCACATCCATTACGATCCCTGTGTCTGCCCACCTACAACCAGGGCTGTCCCTGGCCTGCCACTTACAGATTAAACAAAAAACACTTGAGCAAGTTACACACCTAACTGGCAGCCAACCTTCAGGAAAGGTGGCAATCGACCCGCTCTCCTGAACGAAACAATTTGTGCGCCGCTTTCATTGCTGGATTCAGCCTCCGTCTGGTCAGGACTGTACTGATGCCACCTGCTTTGTCACTTAGAAGAAACAGATGCATAGCCACAGACTGGTCTTCCATGCAAGAAAACCAACCCAGGTTTCCCAGCAGTCTTCAGTTCAGCAACACACATTTCCCTACGCCTTAGCACCAAGAGTGAGACAGACGTATATAAAATGACACAATTTATTAAAAGTTACATTCAGCAGCAATGGACATGTTTACTTAAGTAGATTTTAATGGTCAAGCAGCTTATAATTAGAAATCCCTCCAAGGCATTAAAAGCTCTTAGATGTTTTAACTTCCTTGCAATCATTTTGCATCAATAGGTCAGGTAAATGACGCTCGCCTAAGAAGAGGATACCCCAGCCGCATTAAACAAAGATATACATATAAATATATGTATAAAACAATGATTTTTGTTATAAATTCATTGATGGGGATATTTCACAATATTTAAGGCGTGGGCTGTGGCCCTGCAATTATTATTCACATAAGAAGTCTGCCGTTTATGTTACCACATGTGAGTGTACAGGTTGCTCACACAGATGAGAGCAGGGCAGGGCCTAAGTTTTGACAGAATCAGCAAAAATGTCAAAATGCTCAGTGGAATACATTTACAGTCTGTGCAAGTAGCATCACCTACTGTTCCTGGTTATGGAGTTCTCTCCTGGAAGCTATCAACAGCAGAAAGGCACCATAGGAAAGGCATTTCAGCATCTTTTGAGTTTGTTGGTTTTGACACAGCTCTCCCTTCTGAAGAGCATTATTTGGGCTCGACATCATTGGGGATGTCATTTAGGGTGCAAGATAGAGAGAGCATCAGCAGCACACAACTGCAGACCTGAGCTCAGGGCACAAATGCATCAAGTCTCAAGTTTCTCCCAGGTCCAAAGCAGAAACCTCCCTTGATGTGCAGCGGGTCAGCTGCTTTTTGCAAGTGTAAACAAGAAAAGTGTCAACCACTTCCAGTATTAGCCAACCACCCACCCCTCAAAAAACAGAGATCATTTAATTTATCTTATCACTAAACTGTGCTTTATGCCTCTAATAACCACATGTGTGGGGAAGAGGAAATTGCTGTTGAAACAGAAGCTGTGACTAGATCTGATGAATTGCATAAGCTAATCTGAATTAATACAGCTGCGGGGTCTGATTCTCTACCAACTTACCGTAGACTTCACATTTGCGTGCAATTCCTTTGGCTTTGTGATGTACAATAGGTCACGTCAGAGAGGCAAATCTGGCTTTATCTTACACTGGCAGCTGATTACTACACAGCATGTGGCTGATGCAAGCTCCCAGAATCAATTCTTGGCCTTTTGGTGCTGAACGCTAATTGGGACATGAAGACCCATCCTCACTGGTGAAGCTCATGGAAGGGGTTTTCACCACCACAGCAATGCAGGAGCAGAAGCAACATAACGTCATCGACACAGTAAGTGTGAAGGAAAAGCACACTCCAAGCTTTATTCCTAAAATATCTCAGTCATTTATTGAAGACAACTGCTTTTCTGTATTCTGCTTTGACTGAGCAGCTTTCCTACCATCAGCTCCCCATGCCACAGCCACATCTGCTCTCCTCTCCAAAGACCAGACAGTTGTCTGATCACCACTTGCTCTTCACCTTCGCACATGGAGGCAGAGCGCTGGGTGGATTAAGAGAATTTCTTACAGGAAAAATAGACCCTAAAGCTGGAAACAGCCATCAGCTCTCACAATCGTAATGCTCCATTGACTAAAGGAAAGTCAACAGAGATTTTCTTTCCAGAAAATACAGTCCTTGCTTTCCACACTGTATTTTTGAAGGACACGATTGAAGCCAATGGGAAATGTTTTGATGGTAGAAGAATCATATCCTAAAGTGTATTATTTTTATCTCAGCCACCTCATAGGCACACACAGAAAAAAAGACTGCTTCCAAGAACAGGTTTCAATTTGGGATGAAGAGAGGGAAATGCCCCTTCCTTTTAATTTTAGGTCTGTTGCTTTGATTTATGCCTTAAATAAGACAACAGCAATTCTTCAGGGAGAAACCAGAAGTAGTGAAACCAGTAATATTTCCACCTTTGATCAAAATGGCTTTTATAACAAGATGGAAATGTTACAGGGGGAAAATAATTGCAAAAATATTTTGGCTTAAGAAGTGACTCCATGTAATGGAGATGCATTTTCAAATGCACCAAGGACAATTAGGTAACACTCACTGAAAATGAAAGTGAACTGGGACCACAACTCCCATTTGTGCCCCAAAAATCTTCTCATAAAACAAAGAAAAGCCTCTTGTGTTCTGTGGAAACCCTGTAACTTTTCTTCTAAAGCCCTCCCAAGGAGTACAGGATACAGCAGAAACCTGACTCACTTGCCACCTTTTGCAGAGCCTAGAGCTTCAAGGAGCTCCTCTGGCATTGCGCCCTGTCCTCCACCAGCCAGGCCAGTCCTGCAAGCCCCTGAAAGCAGGAAGGGCAGGCAAAGGCATAAGCCCATGATCTTCATCTCAGAAGAAAGCCAGCAGAAGTCCTATATATGCTACAAACTACAGGTATGCATTATTTTTTTTCCCAAATCCTCCATTGGAACTTGAATTTGAAACACAGTTTTACTCCTCAGTATGTGAAATCTCACGGCCACATTAATCGAGAACATCTGAAGCCAGGAGAAAGAAATCACTTCCAGTTATGTTGTCAATGTTATGTGCATAACATTCCCACAGCTGTAGATCCATTGTGCTCCATGTTATAAATAAGAAATTTCATGGTGACAGCTAAAATTCAAAAGCGTTAATGTTTCTCTTTGCAACTCTTTTATATTTTTTTCCTTTTTCTCCCCCCACATCCCTGGTCTTTTGAGGTTTCTCCCCTTTCCCTCCTAGTACAAGTTACTTGAAGCACCATTACTGCTTCCCCAAATGACGTATTTATGGTAATTAAAAAATAGTAAATGCCAAGCAAATATGACTAATGTTGCTGTTTGGTGAATAAGCCAGAAATGACTTCGATTGATTCTGAACCAGACTGTCGCACTTGCATTAATAAACAGTTCTCCTTCTTCCGCTCATCTTGGTTATCCCAGCGCTTTCTGGAGAAGTCTGAAGGCAGCTCTAAGGATGAAGCCAAGCCGCACTGCCCCGACCTCCGTCGCACACAGCAGCTGCTACCCACGCCAGCGAGTTGCAGGGCGCAAACGCAGCGGAGCTGGGGGCCCCGCGAACAAATACAAACGAGCTCCCTTGTATCTCTCGCATTCTAGGTTGCGGTCCCTTTCAACCATGAAAAACAGCTACAAATTGTTCCCAGAGCTAAACCACTTAACATCTTGGCGCTTGGTTGTTTTTAACTTTGTAACAATAGGCACTGTTCGCTCCTCTCAATCTCAGTTTTTTACTCTGTAATAAAGCAGGAATACTGATGAAAGGCTAGTCACGGCTTCTCCCCGTGGTATCAGGGTGGTGGCATGTGATGATTCACATGGGGTGTGTTTGATCCAAGAAAGCCCAGCCTCTGCTTATTCTTCCTTTGTTCTGTCATCTAAGGTGGAAAGGCAGAAAGAGACGAATTGAAATTTTTTTTTACCCCTTCTTTTTTTTTTTTTTCCCTGCTTTTTACTATTATTTAGCAGTCACAGAGCACAATATATATAAGCAAAACAACAGGGAGTAGAACTCTTTTATTCAGCGTTGAAAATTACAAGTAAGAGATGCCTTTGAAGAGGGAGATCAGTTTCCTGCAAAGTATGGGGGGTTTATTCACATTTGTACATTACTCTTATCCAGCGTCACGTCCTACAGGTCCAACTCAAGCCATTCTATGATATGAATCTATGGTTATTTGCACTGCTATCATGTTGTGTAGCCCTGCACAGGGTCCTCATTTGCATTTGGTGCTGTAGAATCACAGAATTAAAAGATGGTCCCAGCTGCAGAGAGTTTAACTTCAAGCCAGAACATTTTCAGCCAGAGTGGGACAAAAAAGCCCCATCAGGAAAGTACGGGTAAGCAGAATAAGAAACAGTCTCAGCACATCCAGCCTAAATCTTTGTCAAGTTTTGCACAGGGAAGGAGAGTTTTAAGGAGAGATTTTGAAGGGGATACTTAGATAACTCTGTTGGCGCCACTGATGCGCTTCCCAGAAAGAAAACAAAAAGATGCTTTTCTGAAACTGTAAGGAGCAAGCCAGAGGTGACCAGAATCTTTAGCAAAAAAAGCAGCTGGCTTTTGGACTCTGAAGTGAGAAAAAACTCGTAAAGTGGTTTAGGCAGGAGTAAGGCTTTGAGGGAGGCCAGCAGCTTGTGCTCCATACAGGAGAGAAGGGGTGAGCTGCAGGAGGGTGGCAGACAAGGGTGACACAAGCAAAGCACCAGGCTCGACAAATTGTTTTTGCAACAGCACTGTTGATGTTCTTAGTGGGGGGAAAAATTCAAGTGTCTGGTTCAGAAAGCCCATTCTGATTCCCATCAGTACGCAGCTATTTCTGAGGCTATGCCTTTTTTATTGCTGGGTCATGCAGTTCCTGCATATGCAAAGCCCATCATCACTTCTGATGTTTTCTCTCTGTCCTCGCACACTCCCTGGGAGGATTTTGTAACTAATTCCCCCTCAGCTTTTCTCCTTACCTGTTCTCTGCTGTTAATAGAGTACAATTTCATTCCAAGCCTGTATCGGTGTAGCTACTCAGAAAGCTTACTGGAGGGAAAGATAAAACCTTTCTAAGACAAAAGTCTCTTTTGTAACCCTGTACTGACTATGACCTGATGAAAGGCAGCATGTTCACCCACACGTGCTCGCGTTGCTACCCACTGCAGGGCACTTACCTGTTCCTTGAGCTCAGCAAGCTGGCTGGAAAGCTGTTTTACAAGGCTCATGGTTGACTCCAGCCTCTCTTGCAGGTTCCTGATTTCATTTTGCTCACTGTCGCCTTCATTGCTAACCAGGGACATGGCTCTCATCCGAGGGAACCAGTCCAAATTCTTCTCCTGCAGGGGTATCAGAAAAATTAGTAATGTTAGTAGGGGTTTATACAGTGCTACTAAGCTGAGACTACGGAACAACTTCTCAAATGATGACACGCAGCAACTGAGCTTAAGAAGTAGTAAATTCAGAAACTGTTTTACACAAGCACTTTTATTCTTGGTTCTCCTTAGTGACAAAGAAAGCACCAACTGGAAAATCTTGGTTCCCCACAGATGCACGTGTATTGCAGCATGGGCAGTGCTGTAGCCCTGGCATGCAGAAATGCCCGCTGGGTCAGCTCTGGGGAGACTTCTGGGTACCCTAACACCAGGAAAGCACAAGTGCTCCCCAGGCTTTGCTCTTAAGTGTATGCAGTGACACATTTCCCCACCGTCTTTTCAGCTTGGTTGGTCTCCATCTGTTTCAGCTGTCCTTGCAGCAATGTCAGTGAGCCAACTGCAGGAAAACAAGACAAGCCAGAGTCCTCTCCAGACTGGCCTGGAATGTGCCTCTGCAAGTGCAGAGGGACCTTGGATTCAGCTGCCCACAACAGAATATTTAGGGTCCTGGGAATGGCTTAGGCTTCATACCTTATGGAACTGCAAGCACAATCCCATGGCCAAGGGATAACGTGCTAAGGACCAAGCACTACATGGAAGAGCACTGAACTGGGTTCTTCATGGACTCGGGCTATGAATCTCATCGTAATAAAAATACTGTAAATAGATGATCTGAGTCAGGAAGCTGCTGCCCATCAGCACGAGCCTGAATTGACTCCATGGCTCAGGGGCACAGATATTTACATACAAAGCGTAACAGCCAGAGGAGACCGAAGGGTGCAAGCCTTGGAGGAGTGGCAACCCTGTGGCAAGCAACCAAGTTTGCCTTAAGGCACAAGACAAAGGAAACAGGTCCTATAGCTAGCAATGCGTTACATCAACGTAACTCTGCCCTCTACCTTGGGGACAGCGGGAGGATGTGGTTAAATCATCTGCATGATGTTTTGCAACGGGCCTCGATGGACACGTGCACTTGATAACTTTAGAAAAGAAAGAGAATGAGTTGAAGTGTGTTTCTTCCAGTTTCCTGCACTGTGAATGGTCCCCCGCAAATAATACTGTACTGAAAAGGAGAAAAGAAAAGGAGTTCTTTCCAGAAGTCCACCTACAAGGCTCCTGGCAGGCAAGAGCTGTGCTACTTACGTCGTCTGGGATTGGTATTTGGTAGTTTTAAGTGCATCGAACTCACTGTAGTCTTAGACCTGGTCTCACCATGAAAATAGAAAAGCCAGCGATCATTCTGCTGGTCAGCCCAGGGCAGCTGTTTGTGAGGAGAGTCCACAAAGGCTGGTCTGGCAGAGCCTGCGAACCGAGGGATGCACCAAGTGGCCTTCCAGTATCTGAAGGGGGTCAACAGGAAAGCTGGAGAGGGACTTTTTATAAGGGCATGAGGTGACAGGACAAGGGGCAACAGTTTTAAACTACAGTAGGGTAGATCTAGATTAGACGTTATGAACAAGTTCATTACCATGAGGGTGAGGAGACACTGGAATGGGTTGCCCAGAGAAGCTGAGGACACACTCCTCTCCTACAGCAACAAGGTTTATAAACAACCAACCTAACCTTTGATAAGCATGGAAGCACTTATGGTATTCATGGTTTTCCACTATTTGCGTTAGCCCAGTCCCCTCTATTACCCTGGATAAGACAAAATGCAAAGAGATAAGAATTTTGGCTAGTTTTCTCCTTTTTACCACAAAACTTCTGGTAAGTTTTTGCCTGGCTGTGCAACCTCTGGTCTTGTCGCTAAACTGACAAGATGTTCAGGGAATAAGACTGTGCCCTTCCATTGCATTTTGCAGTCCAGGGCTCAGTCAGCCGTGTACACTGGTGGAATGAGGCCTCTTTCCCCGCTGCCCACTTTTTTGAGCCTCGTGATCTCATTATGACAATTTACTGTGGTTACGCATGATGCCATTTTCTATGGGTCATAACTCATTCAAATCAAAACCTGTTTTCACCAGCTCTGCTGGTGATCTTGAAAGGAGCGCACGTGACCCTCCCTGCTGGATATCCCCAGCGGACACACGGAGCCGTAGACTCCTATTTCTGCTGCATGCGTTTCTGCTTACAAGACCAGCATTCATTTTCCACGAGTATGCTCTGATATTTATTTTGAATTTATTTTGGCTCAGATCTAGCAGAGCATTCATCACGTGCCCAGCATTAAGCACAGGTGTACTCTGTTATACTGAGCTTAGTTTGTGCACAGTGCCTTTCTGGATCAATGCCTTTTTTTTTTTTTTTTGCATGTTTGCCAGCAAATTTCTCTGCCACTACAGACACAGAAAGTGAATTCAAAGGAGTTACAGCGAACAGAGCTGCATTTGTAGCTGAATGTTTCCTGGAAAGCTCTGGTATCTGCACCCATTACAGCTTCTCTTTCTTGAAGCACCTGAAGACACCAAACACAAGGCTGCATAGCCATGGGAGCCAGCTGAGGGGCCAGGAGCCCTTTTTGGCAAGGCTCACCGTAATACCAAAGCTTCTAAAGCCAGGCTGCACAGGGAGAGCAATCTGAGACTCCACCGCTGTGGTGGTTGTGTTTGCCGAGTACTGCTGCCAGGATTGTGAAATGCACTTTGCTAGTTTTGTTTTTTCATCTGCCACTCTCTCGGTCCTCCAGGATACAAGGCAGATACCACAGACTGTCTTGGAAAGATTTTTGTGGACTGATCCTCCGCCACACTGCAGCGTCCAGAGGAACACCACACAAATCTGTGTGGATGTCAGACATCCTGGCTCAGTGGGCTTGCCTCTCTTGAGGCTCCCAGTGTCACTTGCTTCCGTCCTCTTCAGCACATTATGCTTCCAGGGGAGAGGGATGACCAGGAGCAGGTGAAGACAGGGACAGAGAGTACAGACCCTCACTCACTGCTACATGATGTTATGGTGCTGATGGTGGAACCACTCTGAACCATGGGGTAGCTCACCTTGGCCACCATGAGACCAAGAGTGACAGGAGTTCAGTGACAGACTCTTCTCATTCCCACGTGCCCAGCTTTGCCTTCCCAGCAATGCTGTGAAAAGCTTTCCCAAGAAAGAGACCCAGCTATGGTTACAGACCAAGAGCATCTGAACATTTTTGCCAAAATATTGTGGAGGATCAAGGAAGGACTTGATCCAAGTACTAAGAGAAACAGCTAGGTTTGCATAGACCAGAGACCTCATGAAAAGATGCTGCTGACTTCTACAGATTCTCCTGGCAGCAGAGAGGCAACAGATCAAACAGCTGAACACAGGTCTCTCACTTGGTAGTCCCAAATGCTGTGTTGGGTGCAGGCAGGACTCTGCTTCTTGGTTCTCAGCTGCATAACCTAATGAAATCCAGTCCAGCTAGGTACCTGCATCATGCAAAGTATCAGAAAGACTCAAAATTTTTCAGTAGGTCAGTAGGAATCTCATCCACATTTGTTAACCTGTCTTAAAGCTAAAAATAGTTATCTAGCTGTCACCAATAGTTCCATTACAGTGCAGGCAGCAGATATATGCCCATGCTGGACTGCATGCTTTTGCTGGTCAGTATTATCTTCTTTTTTCATTGCATTATGAATGCCCTTTAATAAAGGGCAACATGAAAATTAGCTCTGGTGCACAGCCCTGTTTGCTGAGTCTATATCACAAACAAACTAACTGCTGCTGGGGACCAAAAACTTTTGATCGCAAACCTGCCAGGATCCAGACAGAAAATTAGACAAGGCTACTCTGCTGAAAATTTCAGTGATCTGCAAGTGTTCACAGGGGGGCAGGCACTCTGTGACTGCTTGGCTATGGGAAAGCTATTTTTACTTCAAGGTAATTGCTTGCCAATTAACTGGAGGTAGTTAACATGTTTGTACAACCCCAAACATTTGTTCTGGGACTTAAATGTTTATGGGTTCGGTCCAGGGTTCACCTTGACCAGCTAACACATGTTACAGCTGTAACGTGCCTCCTCGATACTGCAGGTGTGCTCCAGCTTCACCTTATTTGACTGGTGTGGGGATGGGATCTTGCAGGGTGTTATCTGTCATGCCTTAGCTATTATTCTTAGAAATCCAAGCATTTTGCCCAGGACAGCATTCACTCAGACATTCTGAAGCCCATCTGTAACCGAGCAGGGAAAACCTCTGCAAACAGCCGTCACAGGACTCAATCAACAGCCACCAGGTTAGCATGAGGTGACACAGCTCGAGCACAAATGAGCTCACAGAGGGTGAGGTATGTGGATGAGACACTTTAAAAAACAAAGCGGCTGCCCGGACACAGAATTAATTGTCAAAATGTACTGAAATCTTCTTTCTAAACACCCAGGGCTGAACACAGTATATTGTTCCTGCTATTTCATTCTTGCACAGGACAGCAGCTATTCGCAGCCCAACCACAGCAGCCCACCTACGAATCACAGCATCTTCCTGCTCCACACTCCCTCCGCAAGCATAACGCATGTCTTTGCAGAATTCATATTTAAGTAGACATCTGTGTCCAGGGCAGAGAGTCAGCCAGACAGGAAGGCTGCAGGGACAGAAAGGAGCAGCAGCCTCCTCTCCATCAGTTCAGCTGGAGGGGAAAAAAAAATAAAAATAAAAGGCAGGTGGGGCTAGCCAGAAGGCTGCAGGCCAAAGAGACTGCACACAAGCAGAGCAGACATTTCATGTGGCGATCCAGCAGGCTCCCTCCCTCCATCCTCCCCCTCGGCTGGCGGGACTCCAGCGGGAATCACAGCTCGCCCGAGGCGAACACCTCCCTGCAAGGTACCCTGGGTACACGTAGCTGCGAGGTGCTGACGGCGAGGGCACGTGCCTGAGAAATCACAGGGCTTACGACGATTTGCTGCTCGTGTTTTCTGAGAAACCTCAGACCCTTCTTTTTGGAAAGGCATGCTCAAAGCAAACGTCCATGTTTGCGTCCTGGAGTTTTCTATGAAACTTTCCCCTTCCCTTCTGTGGGCCTTCCAGAGGGAGGGCAGAGATACAGGCTAAGTCCTCCCTCTGGTAAAACATCACCATTTTTCTGACTTCAGTTGAGCACAGATGGAGAAAAGACTGAAGGTTTCTATACTTTGTACAAAGTCTCTCTCTCGCCATCCCTGTCCTGTTGGCAGAGCCAACTGGCTTCAATCGAGCTCTCACGCTGAGCTGAATCCATGCCTCCGGAGTAATTGGCAGAAGGACGTTTCTTTAGGAGGTGCTGGTTTCACAGGCTAGCAGTGAGATGGATCAGCTGCAACCAGCAGGAAAGACTGGGCTGAACCTTTAAAAAATAGATTACTAGATAACAATGAGAGAAAATAGGTCAAAGAGTAGGACGAAGGGGATGAAGTAGAGGAGTGAAGGCAGCCTAATGCATATTTTCTGCCAGTGCTATTGCCATAGGCTCAGAGTGCCATGCCACCATCAGCTGTACCAGACTTTCATTTCATAAGCAGACTCTAATGCAGTGACTTTTAGCCCTTTCTACCCCATGACCCCTCATTGCAACATGCAAACAACCCGCTTCAGGACTTCCCTCCTACCTATTGAAAAAAAAAAAAAAAAAAAAGCAGTGATGACTGCTCATTTCTGTTCCTGGGTTGCTGGGTTGTGACCTCCCCAGTTGTGCGCACCAGAGCAGGAAAACAGGCCTCTGCATCCTCCAGCCCACCATTCTCCTGTCTCACACAGATGGTTCGCTCCTTGGTGACTCACGGAGGTGACACTGCCATCAGAAGGGTTGTTACCTAATAGTGAGGCTGAGAAAACAGCTGTGCTTAAAGATCTCTGCTCCTCAGCTGTATGCTCACTGAAAGGTGCAGAACAGGAGCATGGACATCACCATGAACTGGACTGGACAGTGTCCCATCCCGCAACAGATGTTCGCCGATGTACAATGAACATCAACCCACCATCGCAGCACAGAAAAAGCCTCCTACAGCTTTAGGGAGACCATAGCCTCTCAAGTGCCCATGAGGGTGGTAAAACCCCCTGCTGCACTGGTGTTGAGAAGAGCCAGCACTGGTGAGCCTGCAGCCTCCACGCCAGAGGAGCGGCACTGCTGGGAACCATGGCACTGCTTCACCCTCTGCAGCTCTGTTGGGCCACAGGACCCGTGGCCCGGCATGAAGGCAAACAAACCGTCAGCACTGCCACTCTTTGGCCGGCAGCTTGTGTCCTTTCGGGCGTGAGAACGAACAGGCCGTTCACTCCCCTTTTTAGAGCCAGCACACTGAATAAATACTTTAGCATTGGGTACAAAGAGATCTATTTACCAAGAAATTATTCTGTATGTCTGAAATGTAAATAAGTCCATCCATTCCCCTCCCAGACCTGTTGCCCATATAAGCAGAGTGATCAGTCCAAATGACCTTTTGAAAGCTATTATTTTTCTGCCTAGGGACAGAGTCTGGTCCTAAAAGACTGTAGTTATGTAGCTCCCATAGCCACCTTAAAAAGGGATTTTAAAGATTTAAACTATCTTGTGCTTTAGATGACACAGGGCAATAACCACTTTGTGATTTAATCATGGACAATAATAATTTGGTTCAGTGCATGATTCAGCTAATCCACAATTTGATAAACGTTCATTCTAAACTACAAACCCAAATAGCTTTCTGCAAATCCTGTTTGACACTTTAATGTTAAGACTGTATTTGATAAGCAATCTGTGCTGTACAAGAATATAGGGAGGGAAATTAGGAATTGTTATGCATCTATATGCATCCACAACAGTAATTCAAGGAAAAGAAAAATAAACCTTGGCAATTACAGATAAATCTTTAAAACTAGTAGGTCTGGCTGGGTCTACACTGGATTGACACATGCTACAGCTTTCACAGCTCATGGAAAAATAGAGAAATCTGTTTCCCCCTAAAGTAAGGTTGGAACCACAACAGAGACCCATCGTCCGCTTTAGCAGCATCATTGATGCATTTGCTTTCATTTTAACTCGGCTGAATGTTTTTGAGGGCTGAAACAGAATCTATCACTGTAATTCTGAATAATTGTGAGTTCTTCAAGACTGATAATCCAGGCCAGTCAGTTATAAATGTCTCAGTGGTTCAAGTCTAAGCATTCCCGCTTGAGACAGCCCCGCAAAAATTATGTCGAGGAAAGATAATAAACCACAAGCTGTGAAGATTTTTCTCTGATGCTGTATGTGGCAGCTTTGATACTCAGCTTGAAACTTTGTAAAGGACCCTACTTTTCCAGAAACAAGCACCCCAAAATTTCTGCTTCTCAAATGCACCTAAGGGACTTAGCATTTGCCTCCAAGCAATGGAAATCATCATGGAAATAATTTTTTACAGTCAAGACCATAATTTTGAATGTGATCTTGCACTATTATTGTGGACAAAATCATATGCCAATGCTAAGTACGTGAGCCAGCAATGAGCCCTTAGAGTGAAAAAGGCCATCCCCGACCTCGGCTGCATCAGTCAGAGTGGGACCAGCAACGTCAAGAGAACTGATCCCGCTTTGCCCCAGGAGGTGGAAAGCAGAACCTGAACAAAGCAGCTTTGTCACCGGCACCTCGAGTCTGCGCCCTGCAGGTGGGAATCTGGGGGATCTGCAGGTGTGTGAGGACTGCAGCCAGCTGGGGACTCACGAGAGCCGCACAGTACAACTGCTGTGAGCTGGGAGGGTCTCAGATGTTATCCCACCTCAGCACAACTCTCCCTTGAAGACACGTTTGCTTCTCACGTCTTCCCTTCCCCGCAGCACATGTTCATTTCTCAGCTGCTGATTTCTTCTGCTGTTTCAATTGCTCTCTGCCACCTAATCTCTATCATAACCCCGAGAATTGATATTCTCCTCTGCAAATCTTCAAGAATCCCAACACTACCATTTGAAGCTAGGATTTGGTGCTTAATATTTCTGCCCTTAAAACAGATATAATTCTAGACTTCTGCAAAACATGAGTTTATTTTTCCACATTCCCATGTTTTTATGTTGTTAGTGGTTACAGGACATGCTTCGGGAAAAACACTTCAGATTATTCATTTAAAATAATTAAATTATTAGTGATATAATCCCTGGATCTTGCACATAATGAAACATCTGGTATAGAGATTAGAAAATAAATGTTCTTGGCGTTATTTTTTTTTTCTTTTGTTAAACAGATGTTGTTGATACAAAATGCAGAACTGTAAATCACAGCCTGCATGTGGACACAGACTGTCACTACTGAGCAGAAATTTACTGTGGCTACATAGAGATTTGAAACAGCAATGAATCACTAGCTTACTAACTTTATTCACGTGGGTATGGTTTCAATATTCTGACATTAAGTGCACATGTCCTTAAAAAAAAAAAAAAAAAAGAACCTTTTAATGGCAGCATGGGAGGCTCTGGTTTAGTGCCAGCTGTCTGGTGGTGGGGGAAGCACAGGGTAATGCAATGGCAGCCTCTGGACAGAGGCACCTGGCAGTTCTCTCTCTCTTCTCTCACAGCTCATTGCGATGTTGGCTATTGAATCCTGCAGGCTCAGCTCCCCCAGGGCTCAGGGTGGCCCCTTTCAGTGCTGCACCGTGTAGGGCAGCCCTGTCACAAGAGAGGGGTCGAGCTGCTCACCCAGCCCCACCACCGCCACCAAAATGCCTCCTGCTTTAACTTCTTTGTCCCTCTCCTTCCCCTGCTGCTCCCAACAGCAAATTCACCGTTCCTGTGCCAGACTGGCGCACGCCCAGCTGAACGGTAATAGTAGTTCTGCTTCCCCTTGACTGTGTTTAAAAGGAGCAGAATGATGACGCACCTCCAGGCCCCTGCCAGTCCTACTCGCACACCACCACCCTGCTTGCACTAGGCAAGCTGAAGCTGCCCTTTCCCTCTTCTTCTTTTAATATTGATTTTCTTTTGCAAAACATGCTAGTAGGCACAATCCAGATACTGACCTCCAGACCAAAGCCAGTGGCACTAATCCCACTGCCCTGTAAACACTCTACAGTATCAGGCCACTGCTGGGGACAGAGATGGTGTCTGCTCCTTAGAGACATACATACCATTCAGCTGGTAAGGACACCACAAATCTTGACCCATTTTTGTCAATGTAAGTGATGGTTTGATCCGGTGGATCAGAATCTAACTCAGCGGTGAAACTCCAAACCATGACCTCTACTGTGTATCGCTAACAGCACAGGTTTCGGGCACATACTTGTTGAAATTTATGTGTTTGTTTGGTTTGGGTTTTTTCCCCACATTTAGCTTGAATTCTCTGGTCCCGTCACCTTGTATTTTGCAAGTACTGTCCATTTTTCAGCTTTAGCTTCAATTTGGTGTAACAGAATCTTTGGGAAATACAAAGACTCAGCTGGAGACTCATTTTTCAGAGGCTCAGGACTTGACCTTGTTCTCAGCTTTACACAGGCAGAGCTTCACTGATTGCAGCACAATTGTTCTGGTTTAAGATATTGCCAGAGTCGAGGCATTTTGAATCCTGGTCTGAATGTTCCTGCTTTGGGCCCATTTTGACTCTGATGTATTTTGCACATGGTGCAGTATGAAAGGACAAGTTAAATAACAACGTTTGCTTTTAAAATTAAGTACGAATGACTACCTATCACCAATGGGCTCTACAGAACTGGCTTTCTAGGCAAAGGTGACCATGCATATACCATACACGTGCATAAATGCACATACCTGAGTATCAGTCACATGAGAGGTAAAAGACCTCCTCTCATGGGAGACCTAACAGCCACCTTCCAGTACCTGAAGGGAGCTTACAAAAAGCCTGGAGAGCGCCTGTTTACAAAGGCCTGTAGTGAAAGGACGAGGGGTAATGGTTTTAAATTAGAAAGGAGTGGATTGAGATTAGAAATAAGGAGGAATTTCTTTACCACGAGAGTGGTGGAGCACTGGAACAGGTTGCCCAGGGAGGTGGTTGA
>JAAGNO010010118.1:0-85090 GCA_033439905.1 Ceryle rudis | reverse complement strand
ACCTCCAAAAAAAACTCCCAAAACAAACAACACAAACAAAAACCCAAAAAACAAGCACAAAAAAAAAGACCCAAAAAAAGGACCCAAAAAAGGACCCAAAAAAGGACCCAAAAAAGGACCCAAAAAAAAGACCCCCAAAAAAAGACCAAAAAAAAAAAAGACCAAAAAAAAGACAAAAGAATCCCTTGCTTTATGAAAGTTGGATAGCTACTGATTACTTCTGTCACTCCTCGGAGCAGCTTCCTAAGACCTAAAGCAAATGCAGAGCTCCTGGGAAAATCAAAACTAAAGGGAATATTGGGAGTTTGCAGCTGATGTCCACAGTCCAGAGGAAGAAAGTGATAGAAGTTGCCTGCCCCAAGGTCTTTCAAGGCCAGAAACATGCAACATAATGGGAATGCCTTGAAACAAGCCACCCCTGAAACAGAAATACAACGGAACTTGGAAACTTGCCTTTGAGTGAGGGGTGTGTACAACATCACCTATAAGTTTCTTTCCCCTCCCTGAACTGGAAAACTGTTAAATTGAAGTTAGTGAGTAAATAATTTCCATCCCATTTGGCACCCAGCCTTTCAAATCCTATTCCAGAATAAGAAAACCACAGGTTTTTTTTTCCAGTTGTGCTATCAGCAAGCCTTCAAACCAGATGCTACACTGTTCCTGGACAAATGATACATGCAAGAGACTGAAAGTCATAAAGTAGAGTAGTATTTTTGGGTCCTGATGGGTCTGGGCAATGGAGAAAAGAAACTATTAGTAATTGTAAACGCTCTCCTTGGTGCTTAGTTAATACTGACAATCACTCCAATGTTACTTTTTGCAATACTTCGCAAGACAGTAAGCAGACAGGTATAAAGAGGAGTAGTGAGGATGATAGAGCTAAACTCCACTTTCAATTAATGAAGATACTGCAGCATACTTCCAAATTTTGACCTAAATATATTTAAGGATGGATCTCAGCCTTGAAGATTGGATTTGGGTAGAAATTGTCTGTAAGCTGGCTTTGAAAACACAGAATTTGGGTTTGATCCATTGGAGCTACAGAAGCAGTGTAGCTGTAGAAGGTGTACCTAATCATAAGAAAAACTAGTAGAGTTAAGAGAGCTTTGCCAGCTTTTTTTTTTTTAATGATTCATGCAGTTTTTTCAGCCATATTCCGTACCACCTGAAATATAAAATCTCATTCCACCTTCTCCCCTTCAAAGAGGTCCTGAGACTGCCCTGTTCTTGCAACCACCTTGTTTTTATAAATATTTGTCACATTCCCATACGCCCCCAGTGATCCTCATTCAGCAATGAGTCAGTTCCACTGGCAAGCCCCAGTTCCCTTGTGAAAGGTTAATTTGAAGTCTGCCTCTCTTGTGCCAGATCCTAACCAGAACTTGGGTCTCTTAGCAGGGACTTGGTCACCTCTCCCAACATCCTAAGAATGTTTGCTCAGCTTTCAGTCCATCACAAAGTCTGAATCAGCTTCTCTCTCTGTGTGCAGGACAAAACCCGTACCTCAGCCCTAATGTACATTCCACAGCATGGAATGTAGTACTTGTCACGTGCTTGTCATGTATTTGCATTACTATCATGCTGTGTTTGAAACACACCAAACACATACACTACCTCAGCTCGTACAGCTGACAGCTGCAAAACTACCTCTGAGAGCTTTCCTTTCGACTCTTCCTTTGGTCCTAAGCAAAGCTGTATCTCTAAACCTCTTCTTCCAGCCTAATATCATACTTCAAGAATACACCACTCTTCTAGTTATTTTCTTTCATTTCTTAATATTCATTGTACCATGTGATATACAGCAATCTCTCTGGCTCCAAGAGAAAGAGTCCTTTTTTGCTCACTTAAGCAGTTTCAATTGCTTCTGCTACACAGCACTAGTATTTCTGTAGCACATCTTGCCTATATTTTTACTGGGGAATTTAAACTGCACAAAGTTATAATTACTAATCCAGCCACTTGTACTTTGTTCAAACATTTGATTCTCCCTTTTTTCCCCATACTCCTCCATTCCCTCTTCCATTCCATGTACACTTTACACTTCTAGGTCCATATCTACCTCTCCCACCATCCAGAATAACCATTAACTTTATATATAGACCCATGATAAAAACAATCCCAAAATAATAATCCCCAAATCTGAACCACTACTAACCACTTAAACCACTAGCATTCTGCCACAGAGAAACAGAGGCTTTGAGAAATCAGTTCAGTGCTTGAGGTCACATGTGTTTTGGTACTTTTCTGTTAATATTTTAGATACTCAAAGAGGAGTTCCCACCATTAATGCAGACGTAAAATACATCAGTGAATTACATCAGAAAAGTCAAACCACTGCTGCCACAAGAAGAATATGCTTACTATGAATATTAATGCATCCCTTGGAATTAAACTTTAATACTTAACACACATACTTGCAAAGTTTAAAATCATACAGAAATTGCAGGGAGAAGAAGAGAAGTAGTGAAGGAGAAGACAGATGAGACAAGCCCTAGAGTCTGGAGATGCTATTGATTCCATGAATTAAAGTGCGTTTCTGAGAGAAGCCAAAATATTTTTGTGTGTAAGAGGACAACCTGCTACTACAAATAATTTCTTGTAATGGAACAGAAGATACAAATATTTGCTTTAGTTTTTCTATCTCACCCATCATATTGCAGATGTGTAGATCCATTACTGCCTAAGAGTATAAATGTCCTGAGCTGGTCAACGGATTGACAGTTCAAAATTTCCATGGACAAAGGCTGTTCCTCTGTGCCTAAGCACTGAATTCCTATCACCTGACACAGCACCTTCCTGCGTAGTGGTAACAGCAGTTCCGAAAGCTCCATTTCACCGCAGCGTTCAAGCATGTGCTCCTGGATAAACACAAGCCATTCCACCAAGGCAAGTTCTGCAAGGTAAGCTCTGCATAAGCCTGCACAGTGGCTGGGAGTAGTCTCCTCTAATTTTAGCCAGCTCCCAATTAGGCACCTTATCTAAACCAATCATTTAGGCTCTCAGTGAAGTGAGAAAGGTGATGCCAGGGTGACTCACCTCAGCTATCCTAGGCACCCATCTTAAGGCAGGATAAATAATGCAGCTTTCTGCACTGACAAGGCAGGGAGCTGGGATCGATTTAGACCAGGTGCCTGATTTGAAGACAGATGAAATTAAAGGAAAAGAATCTTCCCCTTGGCTAAACCGAGGTCTGAAAGGGCACGCGGCATGTCACTAGTGAGACTGGGCAGTATGTATAATCAAGGGCCCAGTGAGGGATAACAGAGCAGATACCCTCAGTAAGAAATCTGGCTGAAGAAATGCGTAAACAGCAAAGCCTGATGTGCATTTGGTTACACACTCCTCTGGGATTCAAATCTATGCCGGCTCTGCAACCACAGACCCTGGCACAGGCCCTGAGCAGTGCAGTATCTGCCAGGAAGTCCATGGGAAGTAACTGCTGCACCAGAATACCCCAGCAGGCAAGAAAAAGTCCTCAAAAACAAAGCCCCAAGCCAGGCAGGCTCGATAATCTATCCCTCTCTCTCACCAGAACAAACCCTCTTTGGTAGCAAGCTGGAAATGAAATGTAATCAAACATTTCGCTGCCCCACTGTCATCAAATTTCTCTCTCTGAATCCACGTCATACTCTCACTGCTTCACAAGGCAGTTTCTGTAGCTCTTCAAATCCTTGCAGCAGCTCTTCTTGGTCTTTTCAATAGGTTGTTCAGAGCAAAGGAGAAAAGCACTAGCCCTCAACACTGACCCTGCCTTTCACTGTTCAGCAGGAGATGTTATTTTTCTGGACAGCAGCCCAGAGATACTGGACAAAGCCGGAGCAGCAACAGATGTTACGATGCATGCTCTTCTGCCCCTGGGTTTGGCTAATGAGGCAGCAGAACCCACAAAGCATGAGAGCACAAACACCAAACCAGAGACTGTGGCCTGTGCCTTCATCTTTTTCATTACGTAGAAGACTGGGCTTCACTGCAGACTGTCTAAGACACGTGAAAAGATCTTTAAAAATACAGATCGATGCTTCCTGTTGTTCAGAGAGAGGGAAAAAGAAAGGTATTCTCTGCTCTAGTTGCAAGGAGCATCTCTCAGTTGCATGAAACACGTACCCAAACTGACTTACCACAATCATTTGTGCCACGTAGCTCTCCGGGCCAGTGTATTCAGTCGGATCTTTAACTTTGACAAGAACTATAAAGTACAAATAATGCCACATGTTGTGTTCTGACTTTATATGCTCCTCAAATGAAACGGTCTTGTTATCGAATTTGTCTCTCTCCAGTCCTGCAAAAAGGCATCAACATAATGCAAAAAAATTAAACTTCAACATAAAAATACTCAAATCTGTTAAGTATGTTAGAGCAAGGAACCTAACTTAATTTAAAGGATCGTGAATTTGAAGGATCTTAATTTAAAAGCTATAACCACATACAGTAACTGCCAGGCAAGAACTGCCAGGCCAGAAGGCACTCCTGACAGAATTCTTTCAGTGCAGTGTTTATTCTCTTTTGTGATATTTCCTCTTAATAACAACAACAATATAATAAATGTGTTACAGTTTTACAGTGCCTTCTATGCTGAGGGCTATAAAGTGCTTTACAAGTGTTGGCTCTGATTCTTTCTAAACATATACTGGTAAGCACACAGCATGCAGTCTAGGTCCTGAGCTTGCAAAGGTTTATGCACATGTTTAGCATCAAGCCTGTGAACAGCCTCACTTAAGCTGTGGTGGGATTGTTTGGGCGCTTAAACCTAGCAGAGAGCGTGAGTCTCTGCAGCTTTGCAGTCACATGGTCTTTACAGAGCTGTAGTTGTAAGAAATTTCTTTATTTTTTTCCCCCTGTAATGGGTCAAATCTCCAAGGGGGAATACCACAGTAAGGAAGGACAGGATTCACAAATGTTTGCTTCCATGTCACAGCTTTCCTTCCTGGATCTCCCTGTTCACCCCTGTCAGTACAACCATGGAAACAACACCCAGCCTACAAAAAAGAAGGTATTTCTGAAGTCCCCTAAGGGAGCGAAGGTCTACTCCTCTTCGTGAGTGCACCTCAAAACAAGCGTGATGTATCCGTGGGTTTTGTGGGGATGATTTTCATTTAATTCTTTTGTTCCCTGTTTCATATCACCTTCTGAAACAGGCAGATTTTGCCGTTGCTACCCTTCTGGAATGCACTGTGCTGTGAAATAGCAAGCTGCACTTTCATCTGCATCACGCTTTGTGAAATAAAGTCAGCAGCTGCACCATCTCCATTAGTGGTGATGATGTGAGGGTGAGACACAGCTCTTCTCCCTCAGATCCTGGGTGGAGACTGTGAAGCTACCTCTTAGCGAAGCTAGCTTTTCACTCCTAAACCAAATCTGTTTCCTACCAGGAGGGAACAAATCTGGAATCCAACGTTTGTACAGACTTTCCTTGCAGAAGATAACCGCCCCTTAGGTCCATGATTTATTAATTTAGTTTATTTTGCTCCTTTCCTCACCAAATGTCTCAGTAACACCTACCACAGATGAAACAGGTTGTCTTTAGTATTTCCTCCTTTTTCTGCTTTTCACTCCTGAGATCAGCAAATGTGTCAATGATGACTCCGAAGATTAGGTTAAGAACAATAATTATGACAATGAAGTAAAAGAGAAGATCATAAACAACTCGCGCAGCAAACAAGGGCTCCTGAAACAATAATAAGGTTGCAATAAGATATAAAAATAGCACGCCTCTAAAATATTAAACAACACTTTCACTGTAGCTCAAGCACAGCTATGCATCTTTGTTTTCATATGCCAAATTCTGCTAGCCTTACTCAGAGAAACAGAGAGGGATACACTTATGGTATGTCTTTGTGGAATACTCCAAACTGACACCAAGTTTCCACATCGAACAACTGGAAACCAGTGGAGCATGCCTGCATGATACCAAGGCCAGGCTACTATACTCATGTGCCCAGGCAGGGCACGTTAATGGTTTCAGCACTGTGCTAATACAGCCATGTGGCTGTAAGCTGGCTCAGAGTGGGCACACCAAGCATGTCTTGGGAACACAACACGCATATGCACACACGCAGACATACAGATGTGCACCACACACACACATGAAGTGCTCATATTCCCCATTTCATTACATTCTTGGTTCTATGCCACAGATACTTTCCTTCTTGCAAAGGGTGGACTAGACTCCCATTGACACCTCTAAAAGTAGCAAAGCTGTTCTGCGGCAAAGAGGAGATGTCACTCAGTGTAAGGAGGAGGAACATAAAACCCAAGTCCTTTTCTTCAGCATGCTGCTGACTTGGAAGTCACTGGTTTTCTCCATTTCCCACACATTGATTGGCATAATAGTGACAACCCTTTGCCAAGTACTTTAATGTAGTTAGCATTAAATAACTGTTAAGAGACGAGGGTCATTTTCAAAGTCTGTGTTTACAGAATTCATGGGGATGGACTATGGTTCTTGTCTATGACATAGGACATAGATTCCTCCTACAAGCACACGTTGCTCTTCCATCCAGATCTGTCTCATTTGTCTATAGGCTCTTCAAAGTCCTGCTGAGATCCTACCTGTGAATTTAATCCTTGTGTTATGGTGTGGCTCACCAAGCAAAGTGCAGCTGGTCTCCATTTATGTTCTTTTGGAACTTAAATAAAAATGCACATAACTACTCAGATATTAAGAGTCATCCTTAAATTAACTGAATTTTAGAGGAAACTTCTGGAAGAGGACATGCACCACGACATCTGAAATTCTGTTTTGACTTTGATGCTGGTTGAATACAAAGAAAAATAGGACCTATCCCGGGGCAGATGCTATGCTGAATTTCAGCTAAAAATTCACCTTATGTACTAGAGTGGAGCATCTTGACATATACGTATCAGTCAATCCCTTTCAAGATTTTACATTTAAATTCCTAGTGTAATAGAAGGGTGATCCAATCTAGCAACACTTAGCAGTGCTTGGAAGGTCACAATACACTCCAGTTTTCCAGAAGGGGTGAATTGCTACCTGGAGTTCTTTTCTTCAAGTATCATCACACCAAGTTTAGCACTTCCCATGAAACATTCTATCTGGGATGTAAAAATTACATGGATAAATCAACTGTGTGACATTACAGCAGACTAGATACAAATACTGTCTATAACCTCCAAAACCTGACTTTGGCATTCACGAGATGCAGAGGGAGTAATGCGTTTCCTCAGCCAAAACACTTACATCTTTGGAAGGCTTTCTGAGCACGTCTCCTACACCGCCACCATTTCGCAGGCCTTGGTTTAATACGGTCACAATGCACATGAGCAGGGTGTCACAGGTCCTTTCTATTCCATCCTCCTCCTCTTCACCTGCGAACAGGAGAGCAGCAGCTTTAGGAACTCATCTAACAAAGCCACAGTTCTGTATTAGAGAAAGCAATTGCAATACGCATCTGACTTTCATATTCTTCAGCTAGAATTTCACTGATCATCCCCATCCATTTGCACATCGCTGCTGGTGACATACTTAGGCACACCAGGCACATTTAGCCTGAAGAGAGACAGAGAAAATTCTCAAACAGTTCTCCCACCAGTAACTCTGTTAATGACCCAGAGCTGCTATCCCTGTTCATGGGAGAACCCCTTTTTCCTTGCAAGTGCTCCCACTGGTTTCAGTATGACTGCTTTTTCAGTGGGCCTCCTAAGAGCACAGCTGACACATAGAGGAGAAGCAATATAACCACAGAATTAGAAGCACATTTGTGAAAGGATTGTCTTCCTGTGAAATCATTCCTTTACCTACTCATGTACAAGCCAAGTCATGTTAGCATTTCAAACCATTAAGGAGGGGCCAGCTTTTAGATGAGTAAATGTGTCCACGATCTTTCCACTAGCACACGTGTCCAAGCACAGGTCTGATATACATTAAATGAAAGACTCTCCCTGACCTCAGCTCAAAAACTTGGATTCTATTCTTATCTCTGCTGCAGAGCTGCTGTGTGGTTTTGGCCGAGCCACAGAGGGTACTATTGTGCAGGAGATATTTGAACGTGCAGAGGAGCTGGGCTGGAACACCAGTCCCCGGGGGGACTTTGTCCGCCTCGGCCAGAATTCCTCCCACCACGCACTCACCCCCATGCTGCGGCTGCATCAACAGCCTCCTTTTGAAGAGCCCTGCTTGAGTTGTTCCCTGCATCCTGCCGGCTCGCACTGAAGGGTCAAGACCGTGACTGCCATTTCTCTTGCCTTCCTTTTGCTTTAGGGCTACGTTTTGTGAAGCGGTGAAGGCGGCGATCCTCACTTGGGTTTGCTTCATGCACGTATTGTAACATAGTTTAATAAATAACAACACCCTGCTGTGATAGTTAACTGAAACAGCATATTTAACAGTCTCAAACCACCACATCTGGGCCACTGAGATAGACTTTGATAAATTGAATTGACTGGAAGCACTCACATTACAGACAAGCAATTTGGATTTAAAACACAGGCTCCCAAATTGCGGTGTATGCCTCACGATTGGTGTTTGCAGAACGGAGCTGGTATCTGCTGCCTCTGCCTCCACTGCTTTTACTACATAAGCAAATTAAATGAGAAAGAGCTCCCGATTTAAAGAACTCTGAGTCAAAAGAAAAGTAAAAGCAGACATCGGGTAAGACTTCCCCATTAAACTATATGGTCACCACAGACACTACAACCACTAATAACTCCAGATTTTAATTTCTTTTTTTTTTAATACTTAAATATTGAAACTTAAAAGATTGAAACAATAAAACCTTTTCTTTCTCTGCCACATCTAGAAATTTTTTACTAGCCCTGTGATGTCAGTCATACAAATTCATCTCCTCTGCTTTTGTACCCTGCCTTTATTTCCTCCTGCCAAACATTACTCCATCAATTCTCTTGGAGCTAATATCTGTGCTTGAGAAGACGACTGTCCACAAGACAAATTAAAAACCTTTATAGAAGCCACAGTTCTAATTCATTTAGGTAACTACAGAACAAGATATTCACTGTTCAAAAGACCAAGGCCAGGTGCTGGAAACAGCAGAGGGTCAGATTCCGGTGAACGATGAGGAAAACCAGGGCTACAAACTGGAAGCTGCATCAACCAGAGACAGGTATCTGCTAGAAACTCTAACTCGCAACTCTCCATGTTCACCAAGATGCAAATTCAGAGTGAACCCATGCTTCACAGAGGCACAAGATACTACTCATCAGCTGACTGGCACATCTTACAACACAGAGAATCAGCATCCCACACTGCACCCAGAAGAGCAAGCTCAGGTTGCTTGTTGCCAGAGAATCAGACAGCAGACAGCCTGAATTTGGCGGAAATCTCCAGTGCAGTAATGTAGGCTGTGGGGAGTGTACAGACACACATGCATCTACCCTACTTCCACTCTCAGATGTGGAGCAACTAGAGCTACCTTCCATCCAGAGGCAGATAACCCTATGGGCACATGTTCTGCCTCAGCTGCTTTGTCCTGATGCTCAGCAGCCCTCATAGCCCATGCTCAGGTCCTGTCAACACAGACTATGCACAGAATACCACAAGGAGTGGACTTGTAGAGTGAAATGTTGCTAAGGTCCCAACATCAACACTAATTGAGGTTCAGGGTGGGGTTATTTGTAGTTAGCTCCAGCTCTGTCAGTGGCCCATTAGTGGCTAGGCAGCATTAGATAGTTTAATTCAAAGGTAATGCAGGTTAAGCACTAAGACCACCCCACAACGTTAATCACGGGGCAGTAAGTGGGATGATAGGAAGATTTACTTCAAAGGTCTTCAACTAATGGCCGCCAGATAACTGTCTTTTCAGTCTCCAACACAAGCACAGGTGTGGGAGGCACACAAGTGCCCGTGTGGGTCTAGCTGAACTTGTACAGAGCGGTACCAGGCCTGGGAGTGGAATGAGTCTTTGAAAAGATCCCCCTTCACAGATATTTGTGCACTTTTCTAGCACAGGTCTTTGTGGGCTACAGAGCACAAAGAGCTACATCTTCTAGGATGTGAAGTTCCTTTAAGTGACACTTCACCAGGCAAAGACTTAAGTGATATGGAAGTGCCATCAGACTGAAGAGTGGGAGACTCCAAGAGAGATGAGGGAAAATACCTTTATACTGCCAGCTCAATGGAGCAGTGAGGAAGCAGGCTGTAGACAGGGGATGCTCTCTGAGCAGAGCAGTCTGGCTCCCAAGTTAACTCCCTCACCAATAAAAGCAATGACTGAGCACATTTTCAACCAGTGCAAGTCAAGGAAGAAGGCACAGTCTCATCAGAACCAATTATCAGCAGTGATCTGATCCAAAAAGCAATGTATTTATGTCTCCACACTGGACCTGAGATGCCATTGAGAACATGTGATGTTTGCTACAGACAGCTGTGGGCTTCATGATACTACACCATGAATTCCACCAGGTCTCAGGCCTTTGCATTCCACTGCGCTCATGCTTTTGCCAGAAGGGAAATCTGTCCCAGGAGAAGAGAGAAGGCAGAGCAGTACTTTTTGACAGGTGATTCACTGGCTAAGATGAGCAAAACTGTTCTTGTTTTTTAGTGCTACTGGATAAATGACACTTTTCCAAGATTAAGTGACAGTGCACTTAGATTTTTTTGCATAGCCTCCTTTCATTATTATTTTATTTTAAGGAAACAGTTCCCAAACAATAAGAAATGTGAGATTTCTATCATTTAAAGAGCTTGGCAAAAGTCACAATCCATCTCTCTTGACTGATTGATTACTCTTTGAATGCAGCAGCTTTGCCAATAGCTCTTAGACTGTTTTCTGTAACTAGTCAGACAGCTTCCCATGTTGTCCATGAGATTTGTTTACACACCATCTAGGGAGAAAAAAATACTTTTATAGCCCTCTCCCTGAAGGCCTTGATCCTAAAACCTCAAAAACCAGTAGTGGAAGAATACATCATTATACTGGAACACAGGACTGAAAGGGACCACTTATGTCCTTGGTTTCAGCTCCCCCAGCAACCACAGGCAACCGTGGCAATAAATACTTTAAGCCTGTAGAAAATCCACTCTATGCACACCCACAATGCAAAGGCCACAACACACTAAAACAAGTCTCTCTAGCGAAAGACCAACCTCAACAACTGGACTGTGCCAAAGGAAGAGAGTGGAAGAGATAGAGTGGCACCACCATCAAAGGTCCCTGTCTAGCAACAAATTTCACCAGCAAAACTCCCGAGTGACCCTGTAGTCTCAAACTACAGAGGAGGGCAAAGCACTTTGCCAGCTCGATCCAGGAAAAATTCCTTCCTGACCCAATATCTGGTAACTGCGGCAGCAGGACACACTGGTCAGACCTTTTATTTCGACAGAGCATACTTAAAGTTGGCAGGGTCCTTCTGACATACAGCTCAGATTCATAATACAGGTATCAAAGTAAAATCAGGTGGACTCAACTGATGAACAGAACAAGTAAGCTCTTCACTTGCCACAAGCACAAAACAACTTACCTGTCACGAGAAAGGCTCACACCAGTCTGCATTTCTTTGCATTTGCCACAAGCTAAGAATGCACAGCTGGACTGCTGCAGAAGTCCTTAGCAGGGCCACAGTAACTCTGAAGACATAGTAACTTGATTCTGGGTTCTTAGATCTTCTGGCTACACTACAGCCTTGGAGTAAATGCACATAAAAAGTATACACAAAAGCTTGATGATACGTGCTATGCTATTAAAATCAACCTACGTGGCCCTAAATGGATCTAATAGTAGCTCAGCGTGTGCAGTTGAGGATGCCACAGATAAGCAGCAAGCTTCTTCTCTCAGCAAAGTCAGCTGGAAAGAAGCAATCTGTACGTTCAAGTATAATGATTCAGCAAGCTCTTTTAATGACAAAATTAATGTTGAGCACTTCCAACAATGATAATCACTTCTCACATTAGCAAGAGTGTCCACAATAATAAAACACAAATCCCTCAGTTCTAACTGAACGTCAGTCTGGGGGAATTTTGGAACTAACCTGGGTTAACAATTGGGATGCTTGCAGAACAGTTCTCTTTTGCACAGGCTCCCATCATTGATGTGAGGGTTGTAGTGGGGACTTCACCAATACCTGTGGAAAAAGCAGGATTTTGACAAAAAGTCAGATACTACATTGATACTAAGTTTTAAATCATTATTTTCTAGAAGTGAATCACTGAGTTGGAAAGAAAAAGCAGAACAAATTATACCACCAATTTCTCCTTCTTCAAACAGACTGTCTCAACAGCTCAAAGCAATCACAAGGAATGAACCCACAGTTTTATATTTACTGTATATATCACAGCTATTCCCATTTCAACTCCTGAAATTAATGAATCTACATCAAATGCTGCTGCTTCTGGTTAGAACAAAATATATTCAAAGCAAGAAACAACTGTCAGATACGAAAATAATGTCAGTGTTAAAACCATTAGATAAATTATTCACAAAAGCTGACAAGAAGGACACCAAGCTGATGTTCAGTTATCCTGAATGTAGAATATTTAAGAGTTTTCAAGGATTATAACACGGTTTGGTACTCATTTGTAAATATGTATGGGTTTGTGTAAAACACTAATTTAACATTCCCAAAGTGGGTAAATGTGTACATCAGCTTGATTTTATCAAACCAATTCTACCTTATGCATCTTCAACAATTTTCTGCATTTCAAATCAAAGATACAAAAAGGTTTAAGGAGGAAAAAAATATGAAGGCAAAAATCATACAATGAAAGTAACAGCTTCTAAGACAATCTGCGTTACACAGAAAACATTCACTCTGAAGTTCTCTTTGTGCTTCTCAATAAAGAAAAAATATTAAAGCACTTGTCTTGGGATGCGTAACGATCCATCAGTATACAGTCAGAGTATTTCCTTCTTGAGTTTTTGATCAGGAATGGCAATGTATAAAGCCAGCAAGAAGATACCCACACCACAAAAATCTGCCAAGAACCCAAGAGAAGAAACACAAACGGACAGCAGCTACTGCACCGGACCAGACCAGTGCTGCGTGGAGCCTCACAACCGTTCTCCTGAGATGGTCACAATTAACTTTCAAAGTGAAACTTCACATTGTAAGTTCTGTGCCAGAAATGAATGGCAAGTCAAATATAAGCCGACTTAGCCCTTTTAAGATAATTGGTGGGAAAAAAAAAAAAGCAAGGTGTGTTAAAGAAATCCATCAGGTTCCTTTTTTTTTATTTTTCATATGGTATCAAAACAGCTACAGGAGTACACGATGCCCTAGGGTCTTGAATGACCTTTGCCTTGTTTGTGTGTTTTAAAATCCCAAAACAATGAATGTAGGAAAAGGCAGGCAAACAATGAGTGCACAGAGTCCACGGTGGATTCCACTAGTTGTTCTTTGCTTGTGTACAGGTCTGAAGAGCTCAGCATTTGGGAAAGTCATGCCTCTAGGAATTTAAGCACAAGCTATTCTCAGGTATTTCTATGCAGAAGTTATTTCTCTGCCCATGCTCCCAGCAGGCTGGTTAGCAGCATATGCAAAGATCTCTACAGACCAGACTCGGCTTCTTTCTAGCAAAGGAAGTTTGTAACTCTCTATTCACATTGGCAAAATCTCTCACTCCAGAAAGCTGAAATCCTGGCGTTTTTAAAACTGGTTAAAAACCTCCCAATGATTTTACTGAAGCCAGGATTATACAGTAGCAGTGTTGATGAAATGAACACTGAGTTTAAAAGATGCTTCAAGAAACCTCCTATCAGTAGAAGTGTGAATTCTGTAGCAAATTTCTCCTGGATGGAGCTTAAAAAATAATGGAATTAATATATATACTAAACATGCTAAGATCATATGCCTCATATATTACACAGAAAATACTATGAGCTGCTTTTAAGGTGGGATGAGAACCAAGAGAATCCACTTCAAATTACTCTTCCAAATACTTAGCAAATAGGGATTTAGTTTATTTATTTATTTATTAAATGTGGGGGGGGGTGTGTTTGTTTGTTTTTTTTTTTGTTTTGTTTTGTTTTTGTTTTAAATAGCAGGATTTTGAAAAGAAAACATAATAAATCATAGAATCATAAATCAAATGTGTTAGATTTTAGTATTTCAACAGATAAGCCTAGTCTATAACAACTCTGTACATATGAGATTTTACCCAGAGACTTAATTGCGTTGTAAGGTATATGGAATTAGTTCTGCTCACACCGTTACAAAAAAAAAGAAATTTAATTTCCTTAGATGAAAGTTAGGTTAGACAGACAGAAAAAGTATATGTAGGAAGCAAATCTTAATATAAAAAACAATACCTGCAATAGGTGTTCTGATTTTCAACCTGTCAACCTCCATGATAAAGTCATCTTTCAAGAAGAGGAACCCAATGATGGAGAAGAGATAAACTAGGATGAGTGCTAGCACTGCAGTGAGGATAATGGAACGACCATTCCGGGTAACGCTTTTTATCACATTTAGTAATGTCTCTTCTCTGTATACCAGATCAAACAGCTGAGAAAAGCATAGAGGAAAAATGAATACACATGAAGCAATTTACAGGTGCTACGCTGGAGAATAATCTGAACTACTGAAACATACATCTATCTAGCCATGTTCTAAATCCTCAGCTTGGCAAACAAACAATTCACACTGGTTTGAGTGGGAGCTGGCAGGCTTATAGGAGGAGAATATCTAGGACAGAACTTTAAGATAGATTACAGCAAACCCCGAAGTCGAAAGTATATATGAGCCTGATCCAGGCAAGATCCATTGTTTCCCTACGTTCAAAACCAGGCTAGATTAAAAATAAAACCCAGCATGTTCATACTATGGATCTATATCTACAAATTAATTTTTCATGTTATCTCCTATCTGATAAACATGCATGGCCTGCAACTGAAAAATGCACTCATGCATGTAAGCAATTACATGTCTGTAAACTGTTTCCTTGAGCTCATGGCATCATTTAAAAGCCACTCACGTGTACCAGGATCAGGGACATCTCTTTTTAGGACAAAATTAAATTAATTGCACTGTTTCTGTAAAACTAGAAACTTCTGTTCTTCTTTACCCTGCACCACATGCTTTCCTGGTATTTAAAGAAAAGTATACATTAAGATAATATTTCTTTAAATGTCAAAGGCTTAAAATAGCAATTAAAAGTGATACAAGCTTTTCAAGAAACTACAGCTTTTTGTCTCTTACAACTCCATTGATGTTCTATGGTGTTTTGGACATTATATATAATGTACCTACTACCACTTCAAAGTACTCAGATTACAGACAGAAAGCGACACACTATGATTCATCAAAATGGCCCACAGAAGAAGGTATTAGCTATAATTCACAAGATCTGAAATCCACAGCCTTGTGAAAGGATTAATAATAAAGGAAGAAAGAGGACAGACAGTTATTGTTCATTCCATACAAGACACAGCTTAAAATGAGGAACAAACATTATAGAGTTTAGAATATATCCATTACAAAGAGAAGACTTGGAAGGAACTTGGGAACACGGACAACTGTAACATCCACGAATCACGAACAATGCTCAATAGCAGTCACTAAAAAAAGTAAGCACCTAAAATGTTTCTTAAACTGCTTAAACTGCTTGGCTCCTTTGAAATCTGCGCAAACTTTCAAGCCAACTTTAGTATCAGTATCTGGAAAACCTGATTTCAACAGGAGCTTTACCACAGTTAGGACTGAACCTCTGAAAATTTTAGCGTGCTTAACACACACCTCTGGTGAAATGCTGGGAGTTCACAACTACTCAAGAAGCTGAGAAAAATACGACAACAGGAAAGTGAACCCATGTAAATGTCCACAGTTTAGTCAGTCTCCCTACAAGTTTCACACATTTCAGTACAAAGCGAAAGGATTAGAAAACAAGAGCAGTGAAACACCTTTCACTGCAATTCAGCACGAAGGGAAGTTAGCTGAGTTTAGCATAATTTTGTATGACTCATTTTCACTGCACCTGTATGGTATAAAAAGGCATATTCCATCTGGGTAATGGCAACAGAAGAAAATGAAGTGAATAGGTTTAAAGTGATAAATCTTCATGCTGCGTGAGAGGCAGCAAAACTTTTAAAAATTTTATTAGGACTGCAAGCTGAACCGAGGAATGGGATCCCAGAGAGGTGGTGGAGGCCGCATCCTTGGAATTTTTTAAGACCAGGCTGGATGGGGCTCTGAGCAACCTGCTCTAGTGGGAGGTGTCCCTGCCCATGGCAGTGGGGTTGGAACGAGATGATCTTTAAGGTCCCTTCCAACCCTGACAGTTCTATGATTCTACCCTCTGGTAGAGGTATGATGCACACAGCAGTGGACAAGTCCTGTCCCAAAACCATGATGACTAACACAAGATAGAGCAACAACGAACAGAGGATCTGTGTGTGCTGGGGAAGGGTGGGAGTGGGAGGGAAGTGGGCTGTACGCTCATTGTCTGAAAAGGAAGGGATAAACTTTCAGCTCTAAAACAGACAAAACAGGTCCTAACAGAAACAGGTTCTAATGAAAACAGCAGCTCCTAAGGGGCAGCAACACAACGACATGCTAAAAATACACATGACTTGGCTTGATTGCCAGGAAGAAATTGAAGACAGCTGCATGGGTAACGGTATTTTCTATTTTTGCAAAGTTTTCCCCTCCACAAAAGCACATACTTACCAGGAAACTATAGAAGAATTCGTGCACACAGAGGCCCAGCATGCAGACCAGAACATATGCTACATGATACAGAAAAGCCATGTCCATGATGACCGCTCTGTAGCCACGAGTAAAAGTTCCACGGTTCCCAACAAAGCTCACCAGAAACACTATTTTGTTACAAAGCTGTTGGGGGTAGAAAAGGCTATGTTTATTCCATTATTCCTGTTATTTATTGTTTGCATTGCATGGTACCATGCAGAAAGTCTAGATAGGTTGCTTTGACTAAATGCACAGCTTTTAGACGGCGGGACTGAGATGAGAGAAATCCAGCTCCCAAGCTGGGAATGAGCCCATGAGAGTAGCTCATCACCCCTTTAACATTGCACTGTGCCTCACTACTTTATGTTTTATTTCTGTATCATTAGTGAACAGGTAGGGCAGGATTAATGTCATAAGGCATTAAAAAAACAATAGAGGAGTGAATTCCTAACAATTCTGAGTTGAGACTCACAGCTGTCTAAGAGCAGCTAGGCACACAAAGGGAACAGTAACACAAGAGAAAGTGTGTTGGGAGTGTGTGTGACATCTACTATTTCCTTCAGATCATGTTTTTCAATATAAAAGCCCTAAAAATAATAATAATAATACTGGGGGCATTTTTGCAGTATAGCATTTAAGCAACAGCATCAGATTCTCCATTGCTCCTGAGCTTTGCCTGCACGCGAACAGTTGGTGCAGAAGTAAATACAAAAGTGGGTAAGCTCATCTGTTTGGTAGCCCAGGACAAGCAATGAGGATTCGACATGTTCTCTTTCACAAATTTGACATGGGCAAGTGCTGCTTACCTGCATTACCTTTGTAAGTCTAGGTAGTTTTAAGTCTGTGAAATTCTCACAGGACTGGGCAAGGTGGACTGAAGCTGTAGCAGTCAGACAGAAATCTGAATAGATGACTTGTGAGCTCGATCATTTAGCTTATCAAGCTTGGTAAACATGCAAACTTAGTCATATCTAAGTTAAGAGAACTGGCAAAAGGCTGAGAGACTTTTTAATTTTGAAAACTTTCTTCCCAAAAATGTGTTTAAGCTCACAGACACATCTTGCAAATTTGTATCAATATTGCCGAGTGTATTGGTAGAGAAAATTATTCTGTTAATGTGAGAAACTAAATTTGATTGCCCTTTTCCAGCAGTATTTCTTTAAATTTCATATTGTTTTTATTTTTAAAATATTTGCATATGCATAAAACCAAACCAGCTTTTTTCTTAGCCTCCCACTTTGCCAATACTGCTGTTTCAGGATGACTGGAAATGATTTATCTTTTTGGCTTAACCAGTGAACCAGAAAAACTAGTTCTTTGCACAGCTCTAATCAAGGGCTTTTTTTTTTTTTTTTTTTTTAATAGGAGACCCTTAATATCTCTGCTTCTGCTGAAAGGGAAATTCTGCTTGCTTTTGAAGTACTTACGTTAGCAGCACCAAGAAGTATCAAGGTAGGACCAAGGCCTATAGTATATATAGACCTGAGAATAACAGACACCAAAAAGGGTCGAATACCAACAGGCTTGGAGATGAAAAACAGCATTGCCGTACAAAATGCCACTGCTATCCAAAGGAGGACTGAAAACAATGGGGAGAGTGTGCCTGTAGGGAGGAGAAAGGGAGATTTGAGAAAGGCGTCTTTGGAGACTCCATTTTTCACCAAGAAACAGATCCAAAAGATCAATTCCTTTGCCAATATAGTGAACAAAAGCAGTGACTCGTGCATCACAATTGCTGACCACAACTTGCCCTGAGTGCAGCAAGAGCTATTATCATAGTATTGTTGACTTTTGCACAGGTAAAATAATAAGAGCAGCTAATGAAATTTCCATTAAAATCCAAGCAGTGCTCAGAGATGAAACAGTTTACCCTTCTCCTGGAGCATGCTACTAATCATCTCCCTTCTGCAGGGCTCATTAGGGCTCCTCCGGTCTAATTCCATGATTGCTCAGCTACAGAAATAGCTGGTCCTCAGGGCCACGCGGCAAGTGGCACCGTGCTGCAGGGTCACGTTTTGATCCCCAGCAGCACCGAAGCACCCCAGTTTTACAAAAGCAGCTTTCTTCCGAACAGCTTCAGGTGTTCAGCAGGAGCCTCTGCTTCTGGATGGGAGCAAGGCACTTGCCACAGTGGGAGGCAGACACAGGGACTCTGGCAGGAACAGGCAGCATCTGCATTGCCGAGAGCAGCTTGAGTAGCTGTGCCTTGCTCCCGGAGAGGCAGTGGGTCCCGCCTCTTGCTGAGCTCCCCTGGGCATGTGAGCCACTGCCTTCGGAGTCAGTCTCTTTGCTGCTCTGCAAGATGCTGGCTCCAGGCTCTCCCTGAGTTTTGAGTGATGCCCCTGTTTTCCATCTCTCCTCTGCTTAAAGCCCTGGAAACACACCATGTTGCTGTGATATAAAAAGCACATTCAGATCGCAGGGCACTGTCACACTTGGACACTGACTTCTATTGTTATCAGATGAACTGAGAGGTCAGTGATGGGGGAGAAGGGAATAGAAATTTTAGCTAGACTCACAATAGAAATCATGCTATCTCTTTGGCAACAGATACACAGCTGAGCAGCATCAGTGGGATTAGAAAACAATAAAATGAGGCCTCAACGTTCAGATGGCATCCGAACTTTTCCAAAGTTCAGGAGTGTTTATGTCCTTGGCAGGAGTTTCAAGGTCAGCCCTGTCAGTTTCTTTGCCAACAAGATTTGGAAACTTTTAATGGATCCTGAAAAATAGCTTCCAAGTGGATCTGAAAGGTGAGGCCAAAGCGCTTAGTCTTTAACAAATCATTTTTCCTTTTTCCCTACCATAGGACAAGCAATTTCATGGCATGGGACCCACAGCAGGAATGCGTGCACACAGGAGGCAAGGAGTCCTCATCTGGAGCACGAGTTCGCTTATGTCATATGATGTGAGAACAGCAGAAATTCACTGAAAGGCAGCAGATCAACCCAGACACCTCAGATGTCTGAGCATGGGGGGACTTACACAAGGTAAAAGGGGAAAATGGGAGACAAACTCCATCTGTGAGACCAGGTCTTGTGGAGGGGGAGGCTGGAAGCAAGGAGGCTGCCTCATGACTGCTAATCCCGTAGGGCCACACCTATTGTTTATTGCTCACTGGGAATCGCTTTTGCTTTTACAAGCACTAGGAACTGGAATCCTGAAATGTGCTATCAGTGAAATCACTGGATTACTGGGACCACTTTAATACTACATAACTCTGCAGTTGAAAGTAAATATTAAAACGTACTGGTTGCAGACCAGAGGATTTCCTGTGAATATAGATTAGCTAAAATTCAGTTGCTTAAAAGGTTTATTTTTAACTCTTTTATTTCTTTTCTCATCCTGCATGGGCTCTAATGTGTGTGCACTCTGAGTGACTCTTCAGTTTACAAACAGGAAAGCACTAAGTACTTCCCTTTTATACGGTACAGCCCTGCAAATTTCTCTAAGTGAGGCTGTGAAGATGCCTCGCGTGAGACCTGCGGAGACCACCCCATAGGGTGAAAGGGTAACGTGGTCTCCACTCCAATATATTTTAATCTGCTGCCTTTCTGTTTAGCCACCCGACAGGAATGTCTGCTGGTGCCAGCTCTGGTGTTTGTGAAAAGCACATGTATCTACTAGAAGCTGGACTGCTTCCACCAGCCCGGTTCACATGCCATCAGGGGTGACTTTCAGTCACATTACTGACTGGACTGGACACAAATCAAAGATCCAGAGGTGAATGGCTTTACTCCCATTACCAGTATTCTGCACTGTTTAGTCTCCTTTATCCCAATTAAGCTTGTTTTGGATTCAAAGAGGCCTCCTGCTAGTCTGCTGCATTTATTTAATGAAATTTATTATTTGCTATATTTCCCCGTGACACATGATGAAGCAGAGACAAAATCGCAGGTTTTAAAGATATTTAAAGATACAATGCATTTATCCTCTGCAACAGTTATGTCCTTTTATCCTAACAAACAAAATAGCCAAAAGCCAACAAGCTAGTTTTCAAATCATTCTATTCCATATTTTTTTAAGACTGCAAGTCATTCAATTTGGTCAGTTTTAAGGAATCTCTGTCCCTGTGCTGCCAGGCATCCCTCTTCAGCTCAGAAGCTGTAACTGAATGAATGCAGTAGTACACTGCAGTATGGCAACAGTAGAAGACAGAGGAGAGGAGGAGAGGAGGAGAAAAGGAATTAGTTCACATCATCTAGATAATCTTCAGCTTAGCAGGTATGTTCTGTCCATTTTAC
The DNA here is from genome assembly GCA_033439905.1 of Ceryle rudis. Lineage (NCBI taxonomy): Eukaryota > Metazoa > Chordata > Aves > Coraciiformes > Cerylidae > Ceryle > Ceryle rudis. The sequence continues at coordinate 64,253 of JAAGNO010010118.1, read as the reverse complement.
TTCACACTGCATGAGCCATGTGACACACTGAAGATCAACTGTCACATTTCAGACAGCATCTGGTACCTACTTAGAAGATACTAAATGGCTTCTGCAGAAATGAGCATACTTGAAGATGCAGTTCTAATAACTGTTATCTTAGAATTGAAAGCATCTAAAATTAAAAGGAAAAATAAAACCAAACTCCACTTGCCTTCATCTCCATCATCTCCAAAGGGGTAGAACAGAGCAACTGCTAAATTGATGAATACAGCAAGGTTGAAGGAAATGCTCCCCCAGAGAGAGATGTGTCTGGAGAACCAAAAGAGGGGTGGATTATCTGGAAAGGGGAGAAAGCAGCAATCATTGAAATGAAATCAGACAGGAACTCAAGCAGTAATGGCCTCAAGGGAACTAAAAAATACAGTTTTATGAAGAAAATATGCAGATCTTTAAAATTAACAAAAACAGACAAATATTAAACATAGGTTTGCCATAAAACACAGCTTCAAGCAGAGCTTTTAATGCAAAAATTACAAACCAGATTATTGTATACAAGAGTTTTGCCTCTGCTAAGATTTTAGAACTGGATCTTTTGCAAAAGGATCTTTTAACCTGCCTCTGAAACTGTACTCTCTGTGCATGGAGACACAAAATGAAGCAAACAAATTGATTTCAGCACTCTGTATGCCAATCATCCAGAAGACCCAGAATAGGTCATCCAGACGACTCATTTGAACCAAGTTTGCTGATGACATTATTCAAAGAATGATGGTATAGGCAAGGTTTCAGAACTGGGTATCTTCTCAGCTCTGTCAAACTAAATACATCTTGATCTGCTTTGGGGAGCAGGTAAAATTTGGTCTGACTGGGATTTGGTTCTATGAAAGCTGATTATTTTCTGCATTTTCTCCAGATGCCCAAGGTTACCTGCTGACAAACAGTTCTGTACTCCCACTTGCATATAAATACCACAGACTATAAATAGTCTATATCCCAAAGAATTTATAAGCTAGTTAAAAAAGACTAAAAAGGGAAATAGGGCAAATCAGGGTTAAGATTTTGTGTCCAGAGTCATATAAACTGTTCAGCAAAAAGGCTAGAACAAGATTAGAGGGTACTAAGACCCAGGCAAGCACTTCATATATATGACTGCATTACAGTATGTTTAAATGAACATTTAAGACAAGATTCTATATACAATAAGGTGAAAAAAACCTCTAGCCAGAGAGGCTTATCTATTCGAACAGGATGGATTCTTATTAATTAGATTTTAAAGTACCAAGAACTTCCTGCAAGTATGCAGAGCATATTCTTGACTTGCCTGCACCCAGCTAACTTTTTATTAACAGCAGACTCCCTCAACTGCATATGACTGTCTCAGGGTTTAGCCTAAATAGACTTTAATTGTGATTAGGTAAATATTCAGATTTCATTGTGATAACCTTATACTGTTGACTGTTGAGATTTGGCAAATGCCATCTGTCAATTTAAGCAACACAGACTGCATGCTAACAGACACTTGGCTAAAGAATGAACTGAGCTTCAACATGTATTATCTTTTCAAATAAAAACCACAAACGACTTGTGGGTCATTCCACTGATGAAAGGAATTGAGGAATATCCACTCTGAATAAAAAGTAACCAGTTTTCTTTGCTTACAGCATTAAGCAGATCTGGTCTATATAAGCTGATATATTTATTGACCACAGATGCTATTCTTTACTTCCTTCCCAACCAGTGGATCAGCTGGGAGCAGCTGAAGTGTGCCACCCCAACGGCTTCTGCATTTTAGCAGTGAATAAAATTATGACTCTTGTGTACTTTTATATATATATACAGATATAAAATATAATTTTCTTCCTTATCCCTTAAAGATACCATAGATGCTTAATTAGTTTGCAGCCTTGATTCTCTGCTCCAAAAGCAAAGGGCAGAATTGACAGTGGCTGAGCTGGCAGGAGCTTCCTGTCCCCGGGACATCGGCAGCAGCCCCGTTCCTGGCCAGCAGCTGTAATGCCCACCAGTGAACTAAATGAGAAACTCAGGGTACCAGGCTTGGCTTCACTGCACCTCCTCTTCGGGTGCCTGCTTTGATCTGTCTCCTCCATGAACTTGACTGTGCCTGTCAGCTCTGCAAGCAGCTTAAGGTGGGACATGTGCCTCTCCCAGTACCATGGGACATACAGCGGTATGGGCTGGTGGACTGGGACATGCTGCAGCCTAGTCAAGCAAGACTGATGTGAACTGGCAGAGGGGAACCAACTCCATGGGAGTCAGGCAGATTTAAAGCAGCTGAGGTTCTGGTGAGAGATGTTTTTAAGCAACTGACATTTACAAGGTTTTTAATGGCCTTTTAGGAATCTGCAAACCTCAAATATGCAGCTACACATGTTACTGTTAAATATTAAGAGCCTTGGCTTCATTAGGTGTAACACTATTAAGTTTAGTAGAACTACACCCAGTTCATCCACCTCTATTTTGGAGTCCAAAACGTCATCTCGAACACCTTACTTATATTGCTAACTGCTCCATATTATGTCTCTTCTATGGTAGCACACATGTCTCAGCTGATCTATAGTCTGCTGACCTACACTCTCAAGCCCTCAGCAGTTTTGCCTATTGCAGTATTGACGTGAACAGAGAAAAGTATATTTGAAAGAGAAAGTATTTGAAGGCTTAAAATCAGGGTTTTGGGATAATTAAGCTGTTATTTTAAATTGCAATACTTACTCCTGATTTTCTTTTGCCATTTCATCTCGTTGTACAGATCCTCTGTCTGTTGGAAAAAGTCATTGACTTTGCTCCCTTGTTCATCTCTCTCTGTTGTATTGAACACCCGACTTTTGGATTCCTGAGTGAGGAACTCGCAAATATTGGGGACAGGGAAGACAATCTGTTCCATTGTTCTATCGTGGCGAACAATCTATAAATAAAATGAACATTTTTTCTGGATCAGTGACTTTCCAGTCATTTTGTCTATCTTTACTTGTTCACAGCTCTCCTTTTATTTATAAATTAATGCATAAGTTATTTGAACATTACAATGAAGTCAAACCAATCACTCCTAAACCAAAGTAAAAGTACTTTTCTATCTTCAAAAGCCTGCCTTTAATTAAGGTGGCAAATAAAGGTCTCGAGCAAAACCTGGGTCCAAACTTCCCTCATATATATAAAAAAATTTCTAATTCAGAAAGCTTCAATTTTGTAATAAATTGAAATTAATCTCTTCCAGTAAACAGTGCAAAAGTTCAGGGGCTTTATGCTCAGCTTACAAAATTCTTTGCTCACCTTGAGTCTATTTCTACGATGAGAGAAGTTGTGAAGGTGAACACACAAAAATACGACCTTGTTACTCTGACTGCACCCATATCTTGTCAGTCTTTTTCTTCTCACTTAACAAAAAATGAGGTTTTGCATCATTTGTATTTCAGGGCCTACTGAACTATCTGCAAGTAGGCTACATTGTATTCCATCTCACCACACTGTCATAAACGTTGCTTTCCCATTCTGGTCATGGATTCTGCATTACTAAAAACACAGAAACAGGTAGAAAATTCACCTGGACTGACAGACCCACGTCTCTGTGCAGCCACCAGTGAAAAGAGCCCCGCTATTTGACTTCCAAATCAAACAAATGAGACACCCTGATATAGAGAAGCTATATCTGAAATGCCACACAAGTCTTGGACTGCTTTAAGTAAAGACCAGTGAATATCCATTCAATATAGCAGCAATGTTCAGTTGAGTTTCACTTCTCCAGTCACAGTCCTACACTAAAGAACCCTCCCTTCTCTGTTAATTCGTATTCATTATGTGAACATGCTAAAAAACCACCTGTCTTAAGTCATTTTGAAGAGAAACATAGTCAAGCACATTTGTGTTGGAGATGAAGGATAATTATGCTCAAGCCCGTAGGCATGTGCATTATGTGAAACCTGAACAGGCACTTCTGAAGTGTCCTAAGTAAATGGTTGTGTCTCTGGCCAGCACTTGTGCAACGGGACTATGTGACTAGCAGCTCAGCTCATAGGGTGAGCAAAGGAAGCCAACAGCACGTCTTTGGTTCTCTCCGGGGCTCAAACAAAGAGGTAAGCTAAACGTGCTGCTCTGCAGAATGACATTTAAAAAGCCTCCCTGAGAACAGAGGTCTCCCTGTCTGCTCAAGGAACAGGCTTTGCAGCCATGAAGTTTTAGGAGATTTCAGAAACTACACCAGGAAGAAGTTATTTGCCACATAAAAGCAGACCACAGTGCTTGTTTAATGCCTAAATTTACAACCCACCCACATAACTCAGCTGTTAATTGCTAAGAGATGGCCCGGGAGCACCCAAAGCATTAAAATATCTTAAGAGCACTGAGCTACTCTATGGACATCCACAGCCATAGAGTTTCCACCTATCCTGTGGGATAACAAGACCAGCATCAGGCAAAAAGGATGGTGAGAAACAGAGAAGGCCCCAGTCATGGCCTGTCTTGATGGCAGCCAGGACAATATGGACCTGAGGCACTTGCATCAAGACTGCTCCCTACACACAGGTACTATGTTGATGGAGCCCACTGAAGGTTATATTATTGGCTCAGATTCAGGCTGGGCCTGTGAGCAACTGTACTGTGCAGTTTTCATACTTGGCCAATTTTGAACTGGATATAGCATTTCCAAGAGAGAGCCAGTTGCCTCTCCTTCCTGCAGTTTCTCACAACAGCTGCCCCTGCACCATAGAAAATCTCCTTACAAAGTCATTAAGGACTAGAGATACTACAGTTCCTCACTCCTATCTTGATGCCATTAATCCCATGAAATCTGCAAGAGGGCAGGAACTGATATAAGAGTTAAGAACGTAAATACCTCTGTGGATCTTGATCTAAATCCAATCAATGGCAGGAGTAAAGTTTAAAACAGAGAACTGATGAACCAGGTCATGGCTTGGTCATTTAAACAAAAGCCATATTGAATGTCTACACCACTTCAAAACCTCTTTGTACTCCAGCCAGACTTTTAATTTGATCAGTTAGCATCACTGGCTTTGAAACTCATGATTATTTATTTCAGTGATGTACCGTACAAGATCATTCTTGACTTCATGACACAGCTACTATCCACAGTCATTATTTCACTAACAAAACACGTTTGGTAACACACAGGAAAGCTACTGTAAAATGATTATTTGGAGCCACTTTTAATATAGGTGCATTCTTTTCTTCTCTCATAGCCAAAAGTACATTATTCAACCTTCTTATAAATAATGTACACCATTTGAATAAGCTTTGCTGTTCAAAACCCTAAGAAGAGGTGATACACCATGCACAAGATGCAAACTTGTCTCATACTCCATCTTCTAGTGAGCAATTCTTTACCTCTATCTGTGCCGTATGATTGGCATAATACCTCAAGGCTTCATCTCCTTCATCTGGATCCAACCCCGGCTTCAGCATCTGTTGCAATATTTTATTGTGACGAGCCAACTAGAAAAGGAAAAAAAAATAAAATCTGATTTATGTCCTGCTGCTATGTTTTCAGCTTTATCATCTCCACTAAACTAACACAAATCCTCCTTCCCCTCATATACTCACATGCTTAACCTAGTGGGGCAACAAAAGATAATTACTTGAGAACAATTGAAAAGGTAATTACTTGAGAACAATAGAAATAATTTAGACTTAAAAAGTCAGCAGCAAGTCTTCAACTGAGATTTATGAAAGGCAGCTTAGCCTGCAGCCTAGATGGTTTGTGGAGGGCTTTTGACAAATGTCAAAATATTAGACTGAATGCTTCTTTTCACTTAAGTTTAGACATAAAATTTGCATACCTCTGACTAAGTAGTGGTATTTACAATTATTTTCTCTGTGATTTCAGATGGCTAAACTGTTATTCACCATGTCACAGGTTGGCATTTCAGGGGTGCAAGATAACATCCATATCAGAGGTAGGTGGACAAATACATTCTTAACTGTGCAGTTACATACACAGCACGTACGTACACACGCACAAACACACAAATATGCATCTCCTACAAACTTTTATAAATTATATACGTTACACAATTCATAAAATACAACTGTTCTTGTTCAATAGTAATTATTTTAAATGCTCAATAGCCGCACAAGAGTTTAATATTGAGAATGTCAGCAAATGCATTCACGATGTCCCTTGGGTCAGTAAGGGACAAAGACCTAATTACAAGGCATGATGTAACACCACTAAAAATGCAATTTTCCCTATATCATAGGTTTTCAACCAGACACTCTGAGGTGTTTCACCTATTTTAATGAAGGGGGAAACTGAGGTACAAGAGGAAAGGTTATTTTGCAGATATGATCCAGGTCTTAATCACTACACCATCATTACCACAATGGACTAGACACACACATTAGAAATGAGGCAAGCACAGCATTCAAAGGGACTACAGGAACTAGGCTTTGAAGTGATGCTCACCAGAGGTGGATTAGGATTGTACTACAGGACTTAACACAGTGTGGTGAGGAATTAGAAAATAACTGCAAATCTATAAAACATTGTCAGAGATCAAGTGTAAAAGTAACAAGAGATCTAAACAGATACTGTAATCTTCTAACCAGAAGTGATTTCACTTGTTTATAAGCTATTTGCATGTCTCACCATCCCCTTTTTATCTAAGAATGGGGGGTGAGGGTGGGAGAGGTATCTATACAATTTACTGAAGTTCCCTAGAATTTTATTATGGATCTTGATGCAAAACAATTGAAGATGAATAATAAATGGAATATCCAAAAGCAAGAGAATACCAGAAAATATATTCAGGAAGAATATAAGTACTTTCTTCCTCATGGACAGAAAGTTGCTTGGCCCTGACAGTGGAGCCCTGAGCCAATCTAACGGAACATCAGTGTTTTATAAAAGGGTCACAAGCAATTATTTAGGGAGACATGTAAAAAAAAATCACAAGGATCAACTGCAGAACAATATTCTTTCCAGCAATAATAGGTATCTGCTTTGAATAGTTAACTTTTTTTCCTCTCTCTAACGAATCTATGTATAATCTCATTACACATATTAATATCTTATACAACTTCTGCTTAATTTTAAGACTAAAAAGGTACTTTGAAGACTATATGACCAGTTCTTCTTCACAGAAGCCACATAGCCCAATCCAGTCAGTAGTCTTTGCAGTATGGCCACAACATCTGCTTAGCAGATGCTTACAGAGCTTTTGCATCCCACTCGATACACGCTCTAGCATCACTGTGCTAGTTTTAGATAGAGTTAATTTTCTTCACAGTACCTAGTATGAGGCTGCGTTTTGGATTTGTGCTGAATACGGTGTTGATAATACAGGGATGTTTCAGTTACCGCTGAGCAGAGCTCACAGAGTCAAGGCCTTTTCTGCTTCTCACACCATCCCACCACACTGAGTAGGCTGCGGGTGTGCAAGAAATTTGGAGGGGACACAGCTGGGTCAGCTGACCCCAACTGACCGAAGGGATAATCCATACCATGACGTTCATTCAAGATGAGCTTGTAGAAACAAGGCAGTTACTGGTTTAAAATTCCCTTTAAAAAGCATTAATATTTTTGCCTTTCAGCTTTACTGAATGTCCCCCTGTTTCTGTACTTAGAAAAGAGCAAGCAAGAGCGCCCAATTCACCTTCTCTGTACCATTCATCATTCTGTACACTACTGTCACGTCCTCTCTTATTTGTCTCTCCTTTAAATTAAAACAATCCCTATCTTGCCCATCCCTCCTCAAACAGAAGACTCTCTGTGACTCAATTATTTTCCTTGTCCATCGCCAAATGGATTTTACTTCGGCTATATCTCTTCAAGATATGAAGAAAAGAACTGACTAGACAGAATGCAATCATGCCCTGCTTGGAGTGATGAATTAGCATAACCAGAAGCAAATATATTCCCCCCCTTTTATCTTCTGTAATATAGAGGAACTTTGCCTATATCTTGACCCTTTTTCTCCTCTCCAATATCAACCATTAAGACTTTGATTTTTCTAATAAATGACAAGTCAAGGATGTATAGACAGTTGTTCTCATATTAAAATTATGCTAGTTTGGAGAAAGAGACATGCATAGATTCAGAAATTCCCATTAGTATCACAAAAAACTTTCTATAAACATACTTGAATTTGTATACATAATTGGAAATGCCATTTGTAAACCATATGCAATCTCAAGGTATTGCTTCCCGATGTGCTTTCAACTGTCCCTAACTTTTACCATAAAAGTACCTATCCATAAACACCAGGGACAGAAGTTCCGTTACCACATGGCCTAGAAGGGAAAACCACTGTAGTCCTCTCATGCTGTAATGGGACTGACTGGCACAGCGTGTTAACAGAATGCTGGTGATTTGAGACAGCGTCGATGCAGTGCCTATTTCACAATCAGCTTTCATGTGAACAGCTGCCCTGAACTTTAAAACAGTGTATAGTCAGTGGTCTTCATTATACCTTATTGAACTGTGCTTTCAGGCAGTGACTGTCTTGTGCTGATGCGTGTACAGGAGCCTACCACTACACAGCTGAGGCTTCGCAACACTAGACAAAATGATCTGAAAACAGGACAAGATCTTCTGTGCTAGCACCTTGGCTGCCAGCAAAGAGGTGTTGGAAGCAACCACAACTTGCTGACTGAGCTGGAGGAACTACAGTAAACTTCAGAAGGGAAAAGACCTGAAGTGTGGCCCTGTATGTTAGGGGAAGTCTCAACTGTCTTGAGCATGATGATGATGATAGGGTTGAATGCTTACGGGTAAGAATCAGGGGGAAGGCTAACAAGGCAGATGTCATGGTAGGGGTCTGTTATAGACCACCCAATCAGGATAAAGAGGTTGAGGAAGTGTTCTCCAGGTGGCTGGGTAAGGTCTCAGAATTGCCAGCCCTTGTTCTTCTGGGGGACTTCAATTTACCAGATGTCTGTTGGAAATACAATACAGCAGACAGGAAGCAGTCCTGGAGATTCTTGGGAGTAAGTGGAAGATAACTTCTTAACACAGCTGGTGACTAAACCAACTAGGGAAGGCTATCTACTAGACCTGCTGTTTGTGAACAGAGAACTACTAGTGGGAGATGTGAAGGTTGTTGCCAAAGCGACCATGAATGAGGTGGTGGAGTTTTCAATTCTTAGGCTAGTAAGGAGGGAGGTCAACAGAACTACCTCCTTGGACTTTCAGAAGGCAGACTTTGACATGCTTAGGAGATTGGTCAATGGCGTCCCTTGGGAGGTGTCCCTCAAGGACAAAGGAGTCCTGGAAAGCTGACCATTCCTCAAGAGGGAACTCCTCAAGGCACAGGAACTAGCTGTCCCTGCGTACCATAAAACAAGCCAGCGTGGTAGAAGACTGGCCTGGCTAAACAGAGAGCTTTGGGCAGAACTCAGGAAGAAAAGGAAAGTCTACCAGCTATGGAAGAAGGGGCAGGCAACTCAGGAAGAGTACAAGGTTGTGACAAGGTTATTTAGGGAGAAAACTAGAAAGGCTAAGGCTCAGCTAGAACTTAATCTGGCCAGCATCATTAAAGATAATAAAAAATGTTTCTATAAATATGTTAACAGTAAAAGAAGAGCTAAGGAGAATCTCTACCCTCTACTGGACGCAGGAGGGAACCTTGTGACCAAGGACAAGGAAAAGGCTGAGCTGCTGAGTGCCCACTTTGCTTCAGTTTTTATTAGCAATACAAGTTGCTACCTGAGGATCCAGCTCCCCGAGTTGGAAGACAGGGATGGGGAGCTGAATGCAGCCCACATAATCCAGGAGGAAATGATCAATAACCCATTGTGCCACACAGATGTGCACAAGCCTATGGGACTGGATGGGTGCTAAAGGAGCTGGCAGAAGTGCTCACCAAGCCACTCTCCATTATTTATCAATAGTCCTGGCTAACCGGGGAGGTCCCAGTTGACTAAAAGGCAGCAAATGTGATGCCCATCTACAAGAAGGGCCAAAAGGATGATCCTGGGAACTACAGACCTGTCAGTCTGACCTCAGTGCCAGGGAAGGTTATGGAGCAGGTCATCTTGAGTGCCATCACATGGCACATATGAGAAAACCAGGTGATCAGGCCCAGTCAGCATGGGCTTACGAAAGGCAGGTCCTACCCGATTAACCTGATCTCCTTCTACAACAAGGTGACCTGCCGAGTGGATGAGGGAAGAGCTGTGGACATTGCCTACCTGGACTTAGTGAAGCCTTTGACACTGTCTCCCACAGCATTCTCCTTCAGAAACTTACGGGGCAAGGCTGGGACAAATACACTCTGCACTGGATAAAAAGCTGTCTGGATGTCCGGGCTGAAAGAGTGGTAGTGAACGGAGCTAAATCGGGCTGGTGTCGGTCACGAGCGGTGTTCCCCAGGGGTCGGTACTGGGGCCTGGTCTCTTTAATGTTGTTATTAATGATCTGGATGAGGGGATTGAGTGTAGCCGCAGTAAATTCGCAGATGACACCAAGCCAGGTGAGCGTGTCGATCTGCTAGAGAGTAGGGAAGCTTTACAGCGGGACCTGGACAGGTTAGATCAGTGGGCCAAGGTTAACTGCATGGGGTTCAACAAGGCCAAGTGCCAGGTTCTGCACTTGGGTCATAACAAGCCCATGGCAAGCTACTGACTTGGGGATGTGTGGTTGGAAAGCTGCAAGTTGGAAAAGGACCTGGGGGGATTGACCGATAGTCGACTAAATAGGAGTCAGCAGCACGGGCAGGTGGCCAAGAAGCCCAACGGCATCCTGGCTTGTGTTAGAAACACTGTGGCCAGCAGGAACAGGGAGGTGATTGTTCCCCTGTATTTGGCACTGGTGAGGCCACACCTTGAATACTGTGTTCAGTTCTGGGCCCCTCACTGTAAGAAGGACACAGAAGTGCTGGAGCGTGTCCAGAAAAGGGCAACGAGGCTCATGAAGGGCCTGTTGGTCTGTGAGGAGCAGCTGAGGGAACTGGGGTTGTCTAGTCTGCAGAAGAGGAGGCTGAGGGGAGACCTTACCGCTCTCTACAGCTACCTGAAAAGAGATGGGAGCAAGGTGGGGGGGAACAGCCTCTTCTCCCTGGTGACGTGTGGCAGGACCAGAGGGAATGGCTGCAAGCTGTGCCACGGGAGGTTTAGGCTGGATATCAGGAGACATTTCTTCACCGAAAGGGCTATCAACCATTGGAATGGTCTGCCCAGGGCAGTGCTGGAGTTGCCATCCCTGGAGGCATTTAAATGGCATGTGGACATGGTGCTCAGGGACATGGTTTAGTGGTGAGCTTGCAAGTGTTGGGTCAAAGGTTGGACTGGATGATCTTGAAGGTCTCTTCCAACTAAGACATTCTGTGATTCTGTGAAGGTGTCAGCAATAGTGCTAGGCAATAAGCACTCCTCACTTCATTTCCTTCTGCTTCCCCATCTCTCTATATCCACTTAGCCTTCTGTAGCCTAGACCTTCAGACAGTAACCTCAGGGCAAAGGGTCTATTTTCTGCTTGCACTGCAGTCCCTACTTGGGATGGATTCCTCTACATTGACACAATAATAAGTACTGCTAATATTTCTGTACTGTCACAGCTTCATCAATGAAAGGATGGTGTGGACAGCAATGTGTGAAAGCTCAGATCTGAAGCAGAGGCCCACAGTAAGACACAGAATAGCTTTAGAAATGCTATGTTATTTGGCAACTACAGTGTTTTCTGAAGCTCTGCTTTCATGATCCTTCCTTTGCCCCGTAATGAGCTCAAAGGCCCACATGGGCCAAGGGGACTGTGTCAACAGACTCCTTGACCAGTGCAGGGCTTTTTGTGAGATCAAAGACACAGCAATGAAAATAAAAATGTAGTGACAAACTGTGAATGTAAAATATGGAAAGCTTATCCAGGCTTATAAAACACCCTAGGTGACAGTCTGTGACTGGCATGCAAAGGCAGTGCAAGCTCTCAGCACCACTTTTTCCACATTTAACTCCTGTAATGTAGTTAGTTAAGTGTTACTTCCAAAGTGCTGCACAAATCTTTTGGGGCAGCTAGAGGACAAGACACTGGGTGGGAACAGACAATAGCAACTATAATGAAAAGCCCCATTTATGTTTGCAAAGCAAAGCTCAGAAATGCACAGCAAGCACAACTGATACAAAAACCAACCATCACTAGAGCCTGAATTTGTAAAGAGCCCCCCAAAAATCACCTCTGAGGAGAGGACTCTGTGTCAGTCATTCAAGCAGTCATTTACCTATCAAGACCTATTGCTGGTCACAATATTTTAAATGTCAACACTGCATTTTACTATTTGTCAAGGCATGTAGGGGTGAGGAAGCAATAGCATACAAGCAAAAAGTGATTTCCAAAGAGGGGATGTGTAAGGCAATAGCTATATGAATGAAGATCATTTAGTCAGCTCCTGAGGAAGGACTGTTGATCATCTTGAAAGATTTTTAACTTAAAAAATTTGTAAAACACTGTAATAAAGCATCAGTACAAAATATGAAAGATTGAGGACAGACCAAGAGCACTGAAGACATTAATAAAGAAACAGAGAGATAGATGACAGAATTACAAGTAATAGTCTGAACTCCTCAAACAACATGATTATAAAATCAAATCTGCTAGTCATCTAGGATTCCATTTATGATCAGCAGCATGGAAAACCACAGCAGACCCACCTTTTGCAATTAAAAATATATGGGTTTCCTACAGGCTTTTTGTTTTAAAGTCAAGATTTCCTTGAACAAAAATGCAGTTATTTAAATGTTCTCAAAGAAGAAGTGATGTAAATCTGTGAATATTCACATCATCAGCTTCTCAATAATTCAATGACTTATGATACCAGATTGGTTTGCCAAAATACACGTGTGTGTGTGTCTGTGTATGTGTACCACACAGACCCCTTCCGTATTTTTCACAAGAACGTGTCAGTCCCTGGCTGTAACCTGTAAACTGCAAGGGGTCTACTCTGTAGCCCAGTCCTCATGGGAGGCGTGAGGTCTATCCCAGTACAAAGCTGAGATGGTTGTCAAAATGCCAACTTCACCAAGCTTTGCTTCGGGCCCAGAGAAGGACAGGGCTCTGAGAAATACGAGCTAGAAACAGCAGGCTGAAGACCTCCAAATTCTGAGAGATCTATTTTTCACTCTCTAGCATTTTGAGACTGCCAAACCAGGAAGGTAAAGGTGACTTTTTATGACTAGAACAGTATAGAGGGATATAAATGTTTGAGGCTTAGTGTCCTGTAAGCAACCATGGAAGAATCAGTTCACTGGCAAAGTCTCAAATGTGTTAAACTGATTTTCTTGAAAAGGCCAATGGTGTAGTACTAGAAGCTCTCGATAACTGACCAAGAAGCACAAATAAAGGCACAACTAGGTTCTGTGCCTTGAAACACTTTGTATTTACAGTATTACTAATAAGAAGCATCACAAACACCTAAATAAACTAGAAACAAAATTATTAAAAAAAATATAACCATTGCCATCAATTCCCTCAAGTTTCTTCTCAGAGTTGTAAGGCAGCAGGAAGGCTGTTACCTGATGAGGGAGATACCTGGCACACAGGCACGCCTGATGCGGGGAGGGCACAGCGTTAGGCAGCCATGGGGAGGATGCTGGGCACTGGGGCTCATTTCAGAGAGGGAACCGAAGCTGTGGTGTGCTTGCAAGCTACAGCACTGCAGTGTCCTTTCTGCCCTTACCCCATGCCCCAGCTAGAGCTCACTAGCCGGCCCCCTGGGGCACCAGTCAGCCCCAACTAGTGTGTCAGGGCAGAGAGAAGCCACCACACAGATGTGGAAGTTGATGAACTACAGACCCTGGGGAAAGTGAGGCAAGAGTGTGCAGACCTGATGTCCAATGCATGACATCTGATAGATCTGGCGTAAATTATCTACATCTCTACCCTGTCAGTAACCAGATATACTGCAGTGTGGGTTGGCAGCCCAAAGGTCAGTGGTCTTTCACCAGGGAGAAATGAGAAAAAAATTAACTTACAGCAACAACAGAAAAATCGCATCTGTTCAGATTAGTTTCACCTTGCTGTGCAAACAGACTTGTGCAGCTGGGGCTCATTTACAGCCACAATCTCTTCCTCTTTTTTCCCCTGCAGTCCCTTGGCTCCTGGAGCCAGGCGGTGTGAGACGTGGCACCACCAAACCCCCTTGTCATAAGAGGAAAGCTCATTCATCTCACCAAACAATCTTCTGCATAGAGCGAGAAAGGATAAAAAAGCTGCCTGGAAAAAGAACACAACAAACTGACAAGAAAAACCCAAGGACCAAGAGAAAACAGCAAAGAGAAAGTAAAGGTTGTAACAAACAGGATGGGCAAGAGACAGAAGAGGACGGGAGACAGAAGGTGAGATACTCTTCCTTGGCATGCCAGGACCTCACCACACACCAGCTCCCTGCTCGGGGCAAATGAGAACACTCCTATTCCGTTGGTAAAAAAGGAGAGAGAAAGCAAGGAAAAAGGAAATGTCATCTTAACCAGAACTGAGCAGAAATTTTTATTCCAACTGGCTGTACTAACTGTAATAACTTCTCAACTCCCCATGTTCCAATCAAAACTGAATGGTGCTTTCTGCAATACACAGGGAAACTTCCTTTCCAGAAGTCATTACAGTTTTATAGAGCGGCACCTTTGCACTCTGCCACAAAGCAATCTGTTAACAAACATTAGGAACAGCAGGGATGGAGCAATGGGAGACTCTCAAATCAAGTATTCATTGATTTCATTTAGATGATTATACTGTACAGAGCAACCAAAAGGGTTTAGAGTTAATCTTCCCCTGATGGCTTGTGGTACATGAGCAGGGCCATGGGTGGTCCAGACGCTTTGGATTCTGTTGCTCGGTCTTCCATAGCCTCGTGTAACCTCTGAAACACCACCTCTCCTCTCTAGCCTCCACGTGGTGCATGCTACAAATTGTGGATAATAGTGATCTACCTCACAGGGAAGGGAGAAATAAACACCTAGACATTATCACATAAGAGAAACCACCACAGCTAAGTGATCTTTACCACTACTATGTTTGCACCCCCCATAGTAATTTTCTTGTTATTTTTGCTGTGGTTTTGCTGTTCTTTTATCCCTGATAAAAGACAGCAGAAGACAAAATGACTTGCTAATATTTCAATGAGCTTTACTTCCATTTGACTTCTTTGTAATTCTTTTGCAGGCAAAACTTGTGAAAAAATAAAGTGTACATGTGGGGAAAGTTCAGGTCAGACAAAATGTGTTGCAAGAAAACAAAAGTAATTTGAGGGGGATGGGAACGAAACATCTCTTCAGGCTACATGTAAACTGTCATGGGAAGCTCTCCCTACATGAGCCAAACCGGCTCAACGCATACATTGGTCACATTTGGGGTTTGGTGCACACTGACCAAGCTGAACATTGGATGTGGACAGCAGTATGTAGTCTAGAGTGTTCAAGCAAGATGACACAACTGCCCTTGTAGACTGTCTCCTATGATGACTGTAAAAAAAATTTTGGAGACTACAGAATGGAAGGAAATAAGGAGATGACAGAAGTGTCAGGAATGATTATGAGAAGTTAACAAGAAAGTTAAATGGAAAAGGGGGGAAAAGGCAGCAGAATTACTGCAACTAGTCTCCTTCACAGCATAACAAGGAAGAAGATCCCAGCCACGTGGAGCTTCTGTGAAAGGCAGATAAAACATTGCGCCCAAAATAAGATCTTACCGGTAAGGTCACCAACATTGTACAGACCCAGTCTCAGAAAGATCAAAACCAGCAACAGACCAGCAAACATATGGATTCCAAATCCATACAGCAGGAGAACTGTTCACCACTAACACTTTACATACATACAAAATGTATACATTGACCTGAGATAAGAACACTATCAGTGGCATACTCTTTTCAGGAACTCTCAAAATCCTTTTGCTATCAAGCACTTTACTTTCTACGTTTCTCTTCTTACTCAGAACAGCAATGCTCTGCAAAATAGCTATGTACTGCTGTCTAAAACATGTCTTCTAAAGAAAGGGAAAGCTAGCACAAAAAAAGGAAGAACTGCTTATGACTATTTTTTTGGGGGCAATGTGGTGAGGGGAACCACAGCTCTAAGGCTTAAGACTTAAGTATGGACATATTTCCTTCTGTAAGCCGTTGACTGGCAGTCAACCTCCCTTCCTCTGGCACCAAGAGTAGAGCAGAAAGTAACTCATGGATTGATACATCCAGAGTGCACTTACCCTCTTCTCCAGAGTCTACCCTCAGTCTCTGACCTGAAGTGACCTGCATCGCTGGCTCCCTCCTCATGTTTCCCATCCTTAAATCAGCTCGTACATTTGCAGTATAGTATCACAGTATCTTTTGCACACTGTGACCCCTTAAGCTGGATGCAGTTCGCCACAACCCAGTCTGTGATATAACCACAAGCTCTGCTTCACGCAGGTCTGGCTTGGAAGATGGTCACTGTACAGGTTGGAATAAGCCAGTTACTAATCTTTAATTGAAAGAGTCGCAGCTTGGTATCGTGGCTCAGCCTCCACAATTCAAGCACCCGAGTATGGCCACTATGTGGTCCTCTCAGGTGTTACAGCAATGGAAAAATGTAAGGTCCATTCACAGCCAATCCTGTTATCATCCCACCTCTTCAGCAGGTATTTCTACAACATACAGAAAACCGTAACTTGGTCGGTCAGGGTCACAAACATATGAGACTAAAGTAACAAGAGAACAGCTGAAGCTGCAATCTGTCAAATTCACAGAAGACATGCATTTCCTAATCTCTGCAGGGGTCTGATGTATATACTTTGTGGGGTACAAAACAGGGCAGTTACCAAGTGTGGAGATGGACAGGAATTGAGACGTCTCCCTTCAATTAATTACAGTGGTGAGATTTTCCAGATTTTTCAATCATGCTGTTGAATGTTTATCTCCCCTTCCAACTACTGGAGCAAAGTATCTTTTAAAAAAAAAAAAAAAAATGAGGAGCATAGGAACAGGGAGAAGAGAAAGTAAAATGGTGAGTTGCTTTTTCCAGCTCTCATGTTATGGCTACTGTCCTCAGGAGAGCACTTTCACCTGGCACCTATGAAATAACAGCTCCCACTGGGAGAGCAAAAGGGTAAAAATCTTCTCTCTCTTCTCATAAGACATTGACAAATAATGCTCATTTACCCAACCACCTAGCAGTTAAATGGTGCTCTGCAGACAGACTCATAGAAAGAAAAGGCCATAAAGTACAAGTTAATTTCAGGCTACCACAGACCATCATTCATAAAACAAAATCCTGAGAATCCTTGCCCATTCATAATGGCAGAGAAACCACTTCTTTAACCCCAGGTTGATTAGACGCTTACTCACGTGCAGGTCTGAAGATGTTTAACTCCTATTGGTGGTCATAAGTAACATCACTTATGGTGTAGAAAAGCATAATCAGATGTTCAAACTAAATTTCACAGCTGGACACTTGTAATCAGTAACTCTTAAAGGTGCTTCTGAAAAACTGCAAGGTGGACCTCATTTTCTGTTTTCTGCGCTGCGTTAAGTAAGTGAAATAAAGAGGACGGCAAGAGAGGTAGCTCTGCCTATTTGTAGATTACAAATTCAGATCTTGTCTATTCTGGAAAACTCTATGATGACTGAGATACCTAATTAAATTATGACATCAGAGGAGATGAGAGTTAAAATTGAACAACTGTGAGGAACAGAAGTATTTTGACATTCTGTTTAATGCTCTTTATTTTTGTTAACCTGTAATTACTTCAGTGACTACTGAACAATTGAGAAGGATGAAACAGTATGTCTTTGTTAGAGAAGATGTCCCCTCTGTTTTTAATTAAGGTGTAGGATTTCACAATGTAGATATATGAGTTCTATTAGAACCGCTCTGATAATATTAAGACTAGACTTCACTTTCATGATATTTCCAAGGTTACCCTCACTTCCCCTCCAAACAAACAGACAAAGCAAGTTCTTCCTAGTTTAAAGTAAAATGTTTTACTTGTGCTTTAGGTATAAGAAAAAGAGCACTGTGGTCCATTTGAAGGTCACCTCTAATGGAAAAGCCCCAGGTCTACCTCCAGAGCAAGCCTTCACCTACAATAGACTATTACAACTCAACACTCCGTGTAATTCAGTCTTCTTAATAAGGGGAGTTTGCTGCAATGTGGACGAAGCGGTGCAATTACATACATTTCTGAGCAGACAGTATGTATATGCTGCAGTTGAGGGCAACTGAAAGTGCAGTCTGCTTTGAAGAGCGACTTTGTAAAGATGGCACTGTGTGGTTCCCCATTTATTGTCTCTCAGTGGCTTCTGGATTGAGTTTACTCAGTTTGTAAGTAATTTTTGTAAGTGAATTTTAATTCTACTTAACACTCCTCCATGCAATTTCAATCAAAAAGCTTTAAGTCAAGCCATCCTCTTTTTTCGCCCATATATGATCACAGTTAATGAAGACTGTGCATGCCAAATGCAAGTGGGGACCTCTGGGGTAAGCGTACAGTTTGAAGGCAATGGGCTAGGTTCTCTACTAGTGTAAATCAGTATTGCTTGCCTGCTTTTGGTGGAGGCATTCCAACGTAGACTAGCCGAGGATACAGATAAATGAAGACCTATTCTTAAAGTAAGAAGCTACGTAACTGCCCCGCTCATGATACAGGACCAAAAGGAGAAGTCAAGTCATTCTCCTCAGCCCCTGCTGCTTCAGGTAGCAATAAAAAGATAGGATGTTTATTACCAGAATAGGACTGCAAATAGAGCCTTAGAGCAGAGAATGTCTTAAACAGTATGTCATTGTCCCACGGCCAATTTTCAGAGTAAAACCACAGACTAATGTGAAGATTTCACAATGCAGACATTTGACAAAGAAAAGATATTTCTTCTGGTGTAACGTTTGGGCCCTGACACCAATACAACATATTTCCCAATGACAAAAACATCTTGTAAACCACAAAACACAAGGACACAGGATTACAGAAGTTAAAAGATTGAAGAAGAAACCCACAAAGCAGAAATATAAAAGCCACCTGTGCTCTAGTGAAATGCACAGTCACCATGGCCAAACAGGATATATCTCACATTAGTATTACATATAATAAAACACATACATGTGTATAATAGACACTTGATCTCACTCTAGACAAGAAGAACCAGAGAAAATTAAAATAATCTAAAACCTTTGTGGCCAGTCTACAGTAAAAAGCTCTAGACTGAATCCTAGCAGCTCTAAACATCCTAAGTCAACAGGACACCAGAGGGAAAACAGAGGTCCCCATATAGATCCCCATCAAAGACATGACAGGATTCTGAAGTGAATGCTTCCAAGGAGAAGGGGAGAAAAAAAAAAACCCAACACATCAAAGGACAAGTTGCCAAGGTTTTAACCTGAGACCTAACAATGAAGCACAAGTTGCCAAGGTTTTAACTTGAGACCTAACAGCAGCCACAGACATTTGTTTAATCTTTCAGGTGCTCATTAGTGTCAAGCCCTTATGGCAGCCTCCATACTGTGTCTCTATACTGTAGCTGGCTGAATGTAGAGTTATATACCATCCTAATGAGCTGCAAGGAAGGTGATGTGCATCATTGGCTTCTGTTTCAATCTTGGCAATCTAAGTGTAAAAGCCTTGCAACAGCTTCTGATTCTGCTGACATTTAATTAGCCAGTGTCATTTTGATGCCACAGCCTGTCTCATCAGGATGATAACTACAAAACAACATGTGGAGCATAAAAGTTCTGTGAGAAGTTCAGGTCTGGCAGCCAAGGATACAAGTCCCCTGACAGTCACAGTTCCTAGGACTGGTCCCCATTATCCCTTTGTTCTGGCACTGCTATCAGCAAGAGTTTCTCTCTTGAGGAGAGAAAAAATAAAAAATAAAAAAAAAACAACAAAACCCAAACAAAAAACCCACAAAAAACCCACACCAAAACTGCAAACCTCAGCAAAGCCTTGCAAAAAAATTACATCCTTTAGCTCAAAAATTTCTACCTGTCCCACGGAACGGGAGCATCCTTTTGCACAAACTCACAGCTATTCATCCTGAAGGACAGGCTGATCCTAAAGGAGAGGTTTGACCAACTTCTGGTCTCAAAGGGTAGTCCTGTTTATTTAAGTTCGTCTAGTATTTTTCTCCAATTGCCATCAGGTGCTTGGGAAGATATACTCCAATAATACCTGCCAACCGCTGCTTGCTCACAGCAGCTGCAAAATTTGGAAATGGTCATTGCTACACAAAGTGTGACTGATCTTTATTTTCACTCAATATAATTAATATTGACTAACATAACTAATATATAACTAATAACCAGTGATTCTGGTATAGTATATCCACTTACACTAGCTAAGCTCAGACCTTTTTGTATTTGGATCTTTCTTCTGAAATCCTATTCTCATACACTAAAGACACCACTTTTTCTAGAGTGTACCAGTCACAGATGTATAAAACTTCAAATAAACAAAGCTATTTCATTCACAGAACAGAATCAACTCAAAATCTTTTTCAGTAGAACCCAGGCACAACCTGATATTTTGTAAAGACAAAAAAAAGACTTATGAGACTAATGGGCCACAGCTCTATTGTTGGAACCAAGCACCTACATCAGGCAGAGGATGGGCAGAAAGAGGTCAGCAAGCTTAAAAATTCACTGAACCAGTGTGGTCCACAGATCTCAGCTCTTATGGAGAATCCCTGCTGGAGCTGGATACTGCTTCCCAACAGGATGAGGCTAAGCCTATCTTTTAGAGCAAAATGCTCTGAGAACTCACAGCTCGCACAAGGACATGGAGATCTCTTTTAGGCAAATGTTACAGGTCATTAGTGACAACACCACCATCAAGGGTGAGGGTGTTCTTGCAAGACTTTTCCACTTGGCTTCTCTTCATGTCCCCTCCATGATATAACCATAATTCTACCATTCCAGCCAGTTAATGCCCACTGCAGACTACTAGGGGTTGTAACTGGTTCTATCCATTCCCTATTTTAAAATAGCCTTCCAGGTGTTTCTTTGCTGTGTCTTTTAGAAGGTGCTTATCAATGCATATTATTAAGTAATTAATTTCTGCCTTCTTCATCAACATTTATTTTTAAGTGGTCAAATTTCACCCAAAATTTATACCACACCACAGGCACAGTGACTTCATGCAGGGTACTGTTTTGTCTGCCTGGGACAATTCAGCCGGTCCAGAAAGTCTTGGATTCTCATACTATAGGACAAGTTACAATCAGTGATCCTATGTCACATTTGGAGGCACACATTCACAGCGTTAACTTTTTGTGTTCCCCATACAATAAACCATGGAAAATCTGCACCCAGCATTTTAAGATGAGTCTTGCCATGGAATCCCTTGACCTGACTTGAATTATATGGGGGTCAAGACAAATGGATGGGTACAAGAATTCACATTTGCTTTATAGTATATGTTTTAATAAATGTATTCTATTTTATGTACACAGACACAAACACAAGGGAAAATGAGGACCAAGATCTAAGTTCATCTGTCTAAACATTAAAATACAGCTAAGCGAAGGAAGCCAGCAGCTGCTCCAAGCTACAACACCAAAAATAACTACCCACAAAAAAAACTTAAGCCTTACAATGCCACTCCTCACACACACACACACACTTGTATTTGTTATCTTATGAAAGCTCTTCTTGACTTAACAATCCATAATATTCTCTACAACTGCCTGAAAGGAGATTGGAGCAAGGGGGGGGAACAGCCTCTTCTCCCTGGTGACGTGTGGCAGGACCAGAGGGAATGGCTGCAAGCTGTGCCACGGGAGGTTTAGGCTGGATATCAGGAGACATTTCTTCACTGAAAGGGCTATCAACCATTGGAATGGTCTGCCCAGGGCAGTGCTGGAGTTGCCATCCCTGGAGGCATTTAAATGGCGTGTGGACTTGGTGCTCAGGGACATGGTTTAGTGGTGAGCTTGCAGTGTTGGGTCAAAGGTTGGACTGGATGATCTTGAAGGTCTCTTCTCTGTAAAAGATTCTTGGAGTACTAAAGTGCTCAGTGATTATACACTTCTCAACTGTACCATGTGATAAATGCCAATTTTCCTCATTAGAAAAGTAGCTGGGATCAAGTGAGCATAAGAGTAAACCCAATGTAGCAGTTAAAGCAAAGCCCTGGGGATCAAGCAAGCTGTATTTACTTCCCATGACAGCAAATGACTTGCCATTTCTACCTACTTCTGGCTTGGTTTCTTTACCTGTAACACCAAGTAAAACCACCTACTCTAAGAGAGGGGGAAACAAAACTAATGAAAGCTTTTACCTGCTCCAAAATCCTAAAGAACCGAAGATTTATTCTTAACAAATTTCTAAAACCACCACTGTCATTGTCATTAATTTGTTCTGCTGTAGTGTATAAAAGTTGCAGAACCATGCAGTTCTAGGCACAGCACTGATGTGGAAAATAAAGATGGTCCCACCCCTTGCTGTACTCAACCCTGATGAAAGATATAGAATGACATATTAAGCAGAAACCTACAGAAACAGAAGGCTTTGTGCTTCTTAGCATCGTACATATTTGGAAAGCTTTTTTCTTTCAAACTGACTTTAGTTTCTCTTTAATGAACGTATCATATCCAAGTCTCATTATCAAATCAGTCCTATCTCAAATGTCAAAAATAGTAGCTTTTAAAAAATAGCAGCTTTTAAAAAATAGCCTGCAGTGTACCCCTATTCCCAATCTATAAATCTATGTCATCAATTATGACTATAACTTTGTCTAGTTAGCAAATACTCCTCATGTGTGTACACTAATGTGAAATATACCGCATGAAGTAAACATGGGTAATAAGACATTAATTTGACAATGCTTGCCAAGTTTGATAAAGAAATCTTGATTCTGCTATTAATATATTAACAAATATATACAGCTGAATGACTTATTTTGCTCAGCTCATTTAAAATTAGCACCAGAGAGGAGGGAGTATGACTAACGCATGATGCCCAGATGCTCCAGAATGCTTAGTAGTACCTGAAGCAAGAACCTTACAATTCACAGCAAATCCTACCTCTGCTCCCTTGGTTTATTTTAAGAACTTATCAATGGAATAACACTTCCAGCTGCTTTACTCTGCCAGAAGATAGCCTGGTTCAAGCTTGTGTTTGTTTGTGCTTTACACCTGCAATGATATCAAGCAGTGTTAATTTCTTCTAACCTTATGGGGTGGAGGAAATGATTTTTCATTATGTCTTAGTGCCACCAGGAAATTATGTAAGTAGTTTTGGATTTAAATAAGTTTCTAGCTTAACCTCGTAAAAAAAACCCAAAAAACCAAAACCAAAAACCAAACCAACAAAATAAAACAACCCTTCTATTTACCTGGATGTTAAAAAGGTATTGTGGAATTCCAAGACCTACCCTCCCTCTCCAGCAAGGCATTTGAGCATACGCTTAATATTGAGCGGTTGAGTAAATGTTTTGCTAATTTGATAGCACAGAACACGCATCATGAAAGGGGTGACATGCTAGGTCAGAACCCCTATACTCCTGCAACAGCTTTGGGAACCAGATGGAGGAATTCACAAGGCACTGAAAATTTGAAAAAATTTGTTACAGTATTACAATTTGCTTCCCTACTCCTTACCCACTCACACCCTTCTAGATCAAGGACATGTCTACACAGCTCTACAGGCAGATGAAAGTGCATTCTTCCCATGCTGCAAGCTGACTAGAAGCTATGTAAAGCTATTTCAAGTTCTTCTGAGCCTCATGAATAAAGCCCCTGCTGAAAGGTGCAGTGTATTAGCTTGGGCTTCATGCCTGAATTAGACAGTTTGCATCTAGCTGAAAAACACCGAGAAACACTCCAAAGCATTTTCTGTTAACAGAAGCACAAATATACATGCATGAACACTACAGGAGCCTGTGGTTATAACCAAGTGCCTTATCTTACTTCACAGTAAATGTAAAGGAGTCATGACCCTGACAGAAATACTACTAAATCCAAGACAGTTTTGTTTGGGTTTTTTTTTTTTACTTTACAAACTATTGAAATACTTTGTTGTAAGTAACAGGTAGCAAACTCAAGTAGTCATCTGAAAAGCCACAGCATTTCTTTAGCCATTTAGGATTTCTTTTTTTGGAGTAGCTATCTAAAATCCCAATTCTTCTACACTAATGCTTCTGCACATAAGAAGTGAGTAAGTATGAAACTTTTTTGAGCTTTTGTCAAAAGCTTTTGTAATCTCTACAGAGACATCATATCAAGATAAAGTCTCTCTGTGGACAGCCTTACTAACTTTGCAAACCAAAATGTAGCCTGGTTTAACACGATCTTTTAAAAGGACAGCAGTAAAAACACCACACCAATTTATTTTGACTGAGGCTTGAAAAGAAGAGGTATAAAAGCTGATGGAATTACCCATAACATATCGTAGGCATGCACCAGAGACTACTGTAAGAAACTGTCAATGCCAAGTTCGAGGCTTGGCTCTGAGCATGACATTTGTACAAGACAAAGAAAACAATCTCCTTCATGAATTTCCAAGAGAATTATGGCCGCTTTCTATCTACCAATAATAGGCTTATTTCTCCAGGATGCGACCTCAAGTACCATTTTGTGTCCCTCCTCCAGAGGTGGCTGTAGAAGAGCTATGTCTGGAAGAAGCCCCTACCCCAAAGCCAGGCTGCAGAACGGAGGTGCAGCTCAGGGTAGTTCCTCATGGGTCAGTCAGTTCTGCTTTCTCTCAGCAGTGCTTCCTTCACCTCTCGGCTCATAATACATCAAACGGGTAAAGTGAGGAGCAGCAGTGTCCAGACAGCCTGGAGTCGGCGCAGGGGAAGAAGCACAGCGATGGCACGTGGCAGGCTGGAGGACGATGAAGAAATGCAGGAAAGAGAGGACAGAGAAATGTGTGGGAGAGATGCGATAACTGCCATGCCGTGGCAGATTTAACCGTCAGTGTGTTACCATCGTTCATATCCCAGGCTGCTGTGCCCACACACCCCTATGTGTGTGTGTGATGCACAAGTGTGCACATGCACTCGCATACTTGTGCCCGTGCATGCATTTGGGATAGGGGCTGGGAGGCTGTAAAAGGGATTTAGGAACAGAAATCTCAGCCTTGTTTGTGACATATTTATAACTTTCTATGTACCGTGGGTCAAACATTTACAAGAATGCCTTTTGCTTCTGGTAAAATCAACCACAGGAAAGGCAAGGAAGGATGTAGTGGTGGCAAAATGCAGAACCTGCCATCACCCTGAAGAGTGCAACGACAAAAACTGAAAGTCTGAGCTCCCCAAAATAAACTGTCTGTGTTTCAGGACTGCAACAGCAAAAAGAGGAACTCTTGGTCTTGATTCTGCTCTTACAAAGGGACCCAAAATGCTGTACCTAGAACAAGGGGTCACAACCAAGTGTCAGGAAAGTGACTGAAGAACCACACTGGTTGTGGAAAAAAATAAGTTATATGAAGTGTGAAACTGTAAGAAGTATAGAAAAGAAATATCATGTAAATCAGGTCAGCTAAGCTGAGTGGAAAGTCCAGGCACTAAAAAGCCACTTTGACACAGCAAAGCATAAGAGGGTGTTTGGAGAGTGGAGCCAGCAAAGGAACCCAGCAACAATGGCCTTAGGAGGCCTGAGGAGGGACCAAGCTCATATCCTGCCCATCCCAGGGGGAGCGAAAGGGCACACATGGAAAGAGTCTGAGGTCAAAGATTAGCAGTCCTGTGCCAAGAATCATAGCTTTTCATTAGTGAAGGAGAGAGAAAGGCCCCAAATTGCCTGCCCTTCCATTGCTTTGTTTTGATATGGGGCTTGACATCGGTGCAAAGCTGTTGTAAACACACACAGGTACTATGTTATAGAAACGCAAGAAAAGGAAAACAGTACTTTTTTTTTTTTTTTTTTTGGTAAAAACATGAATATTTTTACAGCATACAGAGTCAGTTACGCCAACCTACAGTATAGGAAGGAGCTCAATAAATTGCTGTAAAACTATCCAGCCTTATGTAACCAAAATGCCAACTATTGATCAGGCATTTTGAATGACTGTGGAGCAGCATCATGGACCTCCCCAGCATCCTGAATATGTATCTAGGGACAAAGCTTAATCTACACCTCAGCCAGCTAGTGTATCCTTGGTAGTGACCTCTTCTGTAAAATGACCCCAGCAGTCACTTCCTATATAGTTTTAGGCCTATATTCTACTCCCCAAAACTTACTTTCCGTTGTTGCAGACCCTGTTAAGTCATTTAACATTAACTATAGGCAGAAGACATAAAATACCAGCATTTCGATTTGGCAGGCTTTTAAATTTTCATTATAAGGAGTAAATAGTTATACAAGGTAAGGAGCTACAGATGCTTTTTAAAAATTCCATCTCCTTTGATGGGTATCTTATGTATAGTCCTAAACACAGCATGAGAGTAGAATATGGTCAGCCACAACATAACAACAACACTTACTTATTTGAATATGCTGAAAGCACACCAGCATAACTCAGTAACTGTTTTTGCATTCCTTGCTTGAAAGAAACATTGCACAATTACAGTGTAACTATAGATCACTTTCTTTTCTTTTTCCATTGAGTATTCAACGTCTAACAACACTTAATAAGCGTAATGAATGTAGAACACTCCCTAGTCCCCATCTGTTTATTTCTTCTTATTTAGTAAAAACATATTTTAAACATTTGACACTTTTATGGAATACTAAATTCTGTCATTTTCTGCCAAGAAATACGTGGTCTTAACTTTTTTAATTTTAAAAAAATCTTTTCAGTACTCTTAAGATAATTGAAATGTAAACTATTTTGATACCAACTGCTCTGAAGAATTAATATCCCATTGTACAGTGGTTGTACCTTTACCAGTAGAGAAGCAAAGTCATCAGAAAAAGCCCGAGGGCTTGACAACATAATTCAAAAAGAGAAAACAGTAAAAAGGCCAAAGTAGTCTTATTGGCTAACTAATATATCTAAAATAACAGGAATCTTCTCAAGTTCACTTGTTATCACAATTGAAGCTACTATTTAAAATACACCAATTATGATAATGTGATTTATGATTCGATTGATATAAATAAGCTGTTAACATTATAAGAAGCCAAAGCTAAGTGGCCATTAACTGTTTTGCTCCGCATTATTTCACTCAGAGCCCACTAAATCCCAGAGTGCCTACGCATACAGTGAGACTGCTCACTTGTCCTGTTCTCAGCAACCTTCCAGATCAAGTCACACTGTACACATACACGAGGCTAAAATCACAAGGGAAAATCCCCTTTTTTATCTGATAGGTTTTGTGTGGAGTTTAATCACATAACGCATTTCTGGAATCAGTCACACAACAAATAAGACATACCTGATGTGCCAAAATAAAGATATTATGACCAACGTCTTTTGGGGAGATGCCATCATCTCCATTCTCCTCCTCATGGTCACATTCGAGGCCTTGGTTGTATGCATTCTTCATCACATCCACCTGTAACACAAAACCAACCAGAGAGAGATGAAATAAATGTCATTCTTGGGGGAAAAAAAAGCGCACTGTGTTGGAACACACGCAGCTTTGTTCAGCTCAAAACTGGATCAGTGCCCTACAGTTGTGCAAGAAGAGCGAGCAAGTCGGAGAAACCTCTCTTAACAACGACAAGCCTCAAGTATTTATGAAGCTCCAAACTGCTACATTTCTCATCGCTGCAAAACTGCAGTCATGAGAAAGGAACGGGAATGCTGAGCCTTTGTTGAGCAGGTATTTTCGTAAATGCTTTTAAAGATGGCTCTACAGATACGGGAGGCAGCGTTCTGCAGCGCTCAGAGTGCTGCTGTGGTCTCACTCTGGCTAGAGCAGGCTGCAGCATCATGCTGCATTCTCCACACAATTTAACAGCAAAGAAAAAAATACCTAAACCAAAAAGGAAAGGAAGATACGGATCTGGGCAGAGTGCTGGAAAAATTCCAAAACATTCAAAAGCCTCTCACAGGACCAAGATGGAGGGAATCCTCTGTACCCCACACAGGGCCTGATACTGCAGTTGTTCCTTAGGGATGGCCTCATTGTGCTGACATGCCACCTTAGTGACGATGCCCTGAAACCAGCAGGCTGCTGGGCTCTGCCTAAGGGCAGGGCTGATGCTCAAAGATCTTCCCACAACACAGTTTTTCCAGTCACTGCTGTTACACGGTCAATTGGATTGGAAACAATTTCTCCAGCTTTCCAACCTATTTAAAATTCCTGGAGTCCTACACAAGCATCACAGTTGTTCCAAAATACAGCAACAATTGTTAGTAACTCTCTTTGTTCACAAGAAATATACATATACACAAAACATACATATATATCTATTACACGTCTACATACATATTTCCACTAGCACTGTTTCACAAACTGTACAAGCTTAATTTGCCAGCCCCTGACAAAGCGTACTCGAAGACAGTCTACCAGAGTATGATAATTTAGTTAAGAAACAATTACAGAAAAGTGCTTGGAATGGGTAGAAATAATGAAGTCATAAAGTATGAAATCATACATGCTTGAACCTTTTAAAATACTTCCTGTGATTAGTTCTACTCTGATATATTGTCTCACTATACGTCACCAATGCTTTCCAGCTTAGATGCAGATCATTTTAAAAATGTTTTAAAAACAGATTTTTTTTTCAGCCAAAAGATTTATGTATATTCAGAAAAGTTTTCTCACCAGTTCCCTCGGTCTCATGTTGAAAAGGATTCTTTCTGCATTCTCACTGTCGTGCCTGCTTTCCATAATAGCCAGCAAAAGCTTGGAGGCATTGTTCTAGAGATACAAAACCAAATTAATGCAAATTTTAAATCTATTTCATGGATTAACAGCCCTTGAATTTGTTCTAATTGAGATTATGAGGACCACTTTTTTAGTGGCTATGCCACTAAAAGATGCTTGCATCTTTTATTTTAGCGACATATTTAATAGGGTTTTTCTCTCGTTTTAATGTCAGTGTACTGGAAAGCTAACTAACCCTTCCTGCTATATTGGATGAAGCTTTTTAAATATTGAAAAATACTTGACAAATACAGAACCTTGCTCTATACCGAGCACAAGAAATGAAATTCTCTTTCCTTTTCTTATCACCCACCTATCAATTTTTGCCCTGGCTTTGTGTTAAAACAATACTCAACAGAAGTAATTACAAAATGCATTACACGAAAGGTTTCATCTCTCAGACAGGTTTCTTTCCCCTTTGGTTTTTACAAAGTCCGAGTGGTTATTATTTGAAAGGCTATAAAATAAACTGTTTTCATACATTTCTGTAATTTTGTTTCACTACCAAATACTCCTGGGGGAACTTAGACATCCTTTACTTTGTCAACCAGCTGCTTTTCACCGAGACCTCTCCCAAGGATTAAATAGCATGAGTTTTAGCAGCAGTAACCCAGCAGTGCCTTTGACTTCGGAGACCTGTCGGACTTCCAGTGAAATCAGATGCTGCGAACAGGAGAGGAAGAATGGTTTCGGAGGTTCGATTTTCTTGCAGAGCATGTGATTGCCTTGGTTCACCTGCCACAGCATCCTCTCATCGTCGCCTATTACAGACAGAGCTGTCTGAATGCTTTGAAGTAGATCATGATATAGGTAGTGGCCGGTAAAACCCTCAACCCACCGTAAAAGCTCTTTCTCATCTCCTTATTGCCAGATGTCAGCAATTCAAGATGAAATTTCTCACAGCAAGGGTGTGCCTCAGACAATTAGTATGGGCAGTTTTGGAGAGAAAGAGTTTAGCTGCTTTTGGGACAGAGGCAAAAAGAAAGATGCTAATTTTCTATATGTTCAAGAAACTTCTGGTTTAAGCAGCCTTTCTATCTCCAAGTTTTGATAGCAGACCTGAAAACCTGGAGCAGTAGAGGCCAAGACAACACAATCATGCAAGCTGTAGTCCCCAGTGAATCCCAGCCAAATCTATCCAACTCATAAGCTGCTTTTTTTTCTAATTACAATTTGAATACTAGGCTGCAGAAACATGCTGGAATTTCACAGCTAAAAGCCTTCAGAGCTTCTTCTTGGTAGGTGCAGAATCACAACAAAATCACAGAAGCTGGATCATAGAATTCCACATTTGCAGCCCTCCTTTGGACTGATCTTTCAGCAGTCTGAACCCCTGCTCAAAGCAGCTTGCTCAGGGCTGTGTCTTGGTTCTAGTGAGAACAGAACAATTCTGTTCAGCAATTTTACTTTTCAGCTCAGTCTCTTCTCAGTAACTGCACTGTCTGAAGTTAATGGCAGATTTCTGCAGACAGTGTCTGCTGCTGGCAGTGACAGTGCTCGGTGTTAATAGTTACTACCAAGGATTGGTGTGCAGAAAGGCTCTTGCTTATGCTTGCTCCTGTAGAAACCAAGCTCACTACTGTATCTTGTGTATCACACTGGGGTGCAGAATGTAAAAGGCTGCACCTGCAGGGAGGAGTAGCCAGGACAGGTGACCCTGAACTGACCAAGGAGGTATTTCAGCCCCTATACATCATATTTGGTATAAAGCTGAGGGATCACAAGGGTAAGATTCTCTTCTTCAATAGCTGGCATCCAAGAAGGGCTCTGTCCATTCTGCCTTCAATCCCAATCTGTACATTCTAGAATCCAGTTCTAGAATCCAGCTCCTGAATTTGTTTCCCATCTGTTGCTGAGTCCACTCTGGGGCTTCCCCAGTGCCAGGTCCACAGCATCAGTGGTAACAGTGATGTAATTGCCATCAGGAGGTTGGATACAATATTTGGCTTGTATTACTATTTTCATATAAACACTGTGTCATAAAAGATACTGTGTCAAACTGAGGCTTGAACATCTCCAACTGGAGGACCGTAAGACTAGAAGTCAGCAGCAGAAGGAAGGATAAGATGGAAGGAGAGTGGATGAATAGAATGAGGATTTATACATGACAGGGGAACTGGGACCATCTGGCAGAGGAGACTGGGCTTGCCAACACAAGGATAAGGATAAAGAACAATGGATGCAAAAAAACCAACCAGACTGAGACTAAAAGAGAGTGAGACTCCATATGGATTTTTCTGTAGCTCCCCTTTCCTTTTGGTTCAGAATCAAACCAGCAACATCCATTGGAAAGATTTAACCAGACTCCACCTTGCAACCTACACTGCAAAAGTTTAATGTGCACAGTGAATGAGACCAGGTGGAGAGAAAGGAAAGCGTTTTAAGACACCTGCCAGGGTGCTGCTTTGAGGAACTAGATGCTTCTTTTTCTGAGACAGTTTTCCCTTGCAGCAGTGACCAAGTCAGTTGTGATAGCATCAGTAGGATTTCAAAGTGGGGAGGAGAGAAGGGGGCAAGACAGGATGCAAGGAAGCTTGAGAAGGAAAGGGAGGAAATACTGGAGAAAGTCACCAGTCTGCTCACTCATGGGTGAGGAAGAACTGGAAGCTACTTCCCAGTGCAGACAACCCTTGGGATGGAAAGAAGCCTGCTGCAGCTTCCACGAAGCGAGTAAAGGTATGGGGTGGGTAGGACCTTGTGTCATCAACAGCCAGCTTCTTGCTGCTGATTCAGCAAAAGTGGCACGCCACAAAGTACTAGAATTACAGCAGGCAGGCACAGCCTCCTGGTTTTTGTTTGGTCGGTTTTGTTGGTTTTTTTTTCTTTTTTCCTCTCTGATCACTACACCTGACATTGAGATGCTCATTTGACTACTTTTCCCACATTTTCTGCATGCTTTGAGACTCTAGGATCTGATTTCCATTCCCAGATATCAATGCAGAAAAGAGGTCCAAGTTCTTCATAACACATCAGTACTGCAAAAAATCAGTTCCCAGGTGCTACAAACCGGACAGACCGAAGTACTTCTGGCCTTCAGTTCTCTTTACCTGGCTTTCCATCTTATCCTCTCATAAGAATTTTGGAAAAAACTAACGTATGAAGCAACTAGATACAGCAGAGTAAGGTGCTATGAGAAAAGCCAAAAAGACACTTGTTTAGACTCTCTTTACCCTTAGACTGCAAATGTCTCTTCATCCTGCCACTATACAGAGAGGCAGAGATTGAGGTCAGTCTGTGTGCCAGGGCTTAAACACTAGTGAGTAAGGAAGGCCTCAAAATAACAAGAGGCAGAACAGAACACTGGCCATCTGTGCACTCAGTGAGCACTGTCTGTTCTGCTCACTAAATGATTCGCGAGTCCAGTGGAAAATATAATCCATGAAGTTGTTATTAAATACCACATCACAAACTATGTGCAAAACAAGCTAAGATGGCATGGGAAAATACAATTCTGCATTGCCTTTGCATTTGTTGGGGGGTATGAGTTCAATATATAATGTTCCCTGAAAACTGATCTTGTTTGTATGTGAGCCTATATACTTTGCATTCTGTATTTTCACTGCAAAATGTATATATTTGCAACTTCCGAGTTGCCTATGAACACTGACAGATTGTCCACATTAAACATTACCTGGTAAACTCAGTGATATATTATGTGCTGCCACTCAAAATAAAAATCAGTAACTTCTTAATCTGGATCTAATTCTTGACGTCACATCTGGTCTAGCACTGTGTCCAGTTCTGGGCTCCCCAGTATAAGAAAGATAAGGATTTACTGGAATGAGTCCAGCAAAAAGACACAAAGATGACTAAGGGAATGAAGCATTTTTCACATACAAAAGTGGCTGAGAGCTGGGACTGCTCAGCCTGGAAAGGAGTGGGCTCAGAGGGATCTTTGTGTATAAATACCTGATGGGGAAAATGAAGAAGAGGGTGCCAGACTTCTCTCAGTAGAGCCCACTGAGGGGACAAGAAGCAATGTAGACAAACTAAGACATACACTACATTCCATCTAAACACAAGAAAACACTTCCTTTACTGTGACAGCAATCAAACCCTGGAATGGGTTGCCCAGACAATAAATGACTCTCTGATTCTATAAAATCAGAGTAATTTCCACAGTTTGAACCTTTGGTATTACTCACCTCTGTTTCTGTTCTTTAAGGAAGAGTAAGACATATATAGACTCCTGAGAACACGGCCAAACTGGTCCTTGCTGCAACATCTCAACTCCATTTTTGGTTATTACATAGAGAAGATGTTCTACAAGGATATGCTATCTTCATGATAATGGCAAATGAAAATGTCACTGGAATTACTGTAGCTAGGTCTTTATAGACTGAAATTTGGACTTCAAAAGAACTGTCAAAAGTTAAATGTCTGCTTAAGTGTTTTGCTTGAGGGGGCCCTGAATTGCACTACCATTCAAAAGTGTAATTACAGTTATTAAAATCATGTGTAAAGCACTGCTGATTCAATGTTTCATTGTACATGATGTGTAGCTATATTAATTATTTTATTAGACATCCATAACGTTGCCAATATGATGCAATGCAGCTACCACAAAGTATTTGCTGGTTTCAGGGAGGAAACAGACCATCTGCAATGGAAATACTTCATTTGTAAGGCAAGTAAAGGCAACAACCCAAGGCTCCTCCTGGACAAGTTCTACCATACTTGGCAGGCAGTAGAGCTGAAGAGCTCCCCTCTGCATGCAATGGCACACAGACTGCAGAAACTCATCTATGAGCTTATCCAACTCTCCGCAGAACACAGAGCAAAATTACAAGCCCCACCCCCTACTCTTTGCCTTTCCATTCTACACTTTGTCCTCCCCATCAGAGGACACTGAGAAGGGAAATAAAATACCAGTTACTTTAACCTTGTTTTTTGACTTCATTTGACACTACAGGTCATCTGATATATTATTCTTTTTTTCACAGTATCTCATTCTGAGGTAATTTTTAGGAGTTCAGTATATACAGAGAATGTTGCATGTCTGTACAGTGTTGCTATTTATCAATCCTGTGAGATTTTAATGCCCACAATATAGACTCTTCACGCTAGCTACATCGTATCTGTTCGATTGGCTTTAAAAAAAAAAATAAATAAAAGCTGAGGGCATACTCCCAAACACAACAGTGGCTCATAGAGAGCCTGATAAGGGTTCAGAGGCTGAGCTGAATTCATTTGCAATGTTTGTTTTCAAAGGCTGCCGAGCATATTGTGCTAGGGTAAGATTAAGTAAATGTCAGGTTACCTACAGCTCTTGCATAGGTATGTCTTCTATTATTACTCCAATTTAAATAAACAAATTTACATTTACTGTACCTTCAGTTGAAGCACCAAGTCCATGCAGTATTTGCCAAGAGGGTTTATGTCATTCAAGATGAGTGCAATGATAATATCAATCCCATTAGATTCGTGGGTGGCTATGCAAGTCTGCCAAACAAGAGAAGGGAGTTGGGGATGGGGAGAGAGGGAGGAAAGGGATGGGAGGGGGAAGGAGGACACGCGGAGGGAGGGAGGGAGAACATGCACATCAGTAAATTCCCAAAATCAGGACCCAGAACTCAAAAGACCTTGTAACAGCAATGATCCTCCCAGCCTAAGTAGAGCAGCCTTTTGTGCCACAAGAAGTTCTGGGGGAGACCTGTATAGTACAGAGCTCATTCCAACACTGCTGGTAGAGAAGTACACAGCTGGAAAAAAGGTGGTAGAAGCTAAAATACACTTGCAGTGAATCATGCAGGGTTTGGCACCAAGTGGTACAAGTTACAGACAGCAGCCTACAGGGGCACCTCCACTTTCAGCTGACCACATGCAGAGCCATAAAAGACACACTTGAACATAGGCACAATGAAATTTGCACACTCAATTTCTTAATTTGCAGTCAGCAACTGGCATTAATCTCTCTGTTATAGCAAGAATTGTTTGAGACGATGAAGGTTTTCTATATGCAGCTGGACATGTTCTGCACAGAAGGAAGTTTCTGGACATGGAATTCAAAACTGTAATTATGACCAATGGTACTTCCCAAATGCTTTTACAGCTGGAGTCCTGGACCTTCTAAGCCTTGTAAAAAGTATCAGTTATACAAAAGCCTATGGTATTTTTTCTTCTAGCAGGTTTATAGGACAATAAGAAAGGAAAAGTTTTCCAGAAAGACAGAGAGGGTGGAAAAAAATGAAAATAAGAGTGTGGAGCCGTTGCCTCTGAAATACACTGAATTAGACCTGCAGTTGGTGTAAACAAGCACAATTCAAATCCTGAGTAACTTCCCAGCAGTTAGGTTTGAGTAATAAAGTGTAACTAATCATTCCCTTCCACTCTCAGCATTCTTTCAGTGCTCCTCAAGTAAATCTGCTGGAGAACACGTTAACTTGAAACATTATTTTTTTTTTCATCTCCAATCCTGTAATTATTCCTTTTTTACAGGTGGTTTTCTCATTCATTAGTGGAACAAATATGGCTGTTAAAAATTTAGTCCACTAGAGGATGTTTGTTTGTTTTTAAAGTATTAAGTAAAGGCCAGTGATTACCAGCAATGGCAGTAATAGTACTTTATACTTCATTTGTGCATGTTAATGAAGTAGCATTAACACTGTGTGTATTTCTTCAGCTATTTCTAGTATTCAGAATAGATTGCCTCTGTAATTTTGCCCACTGGAATTTTTCCCATTGCTAATCTGTAGTGAAAATTCTGTGACAGCTTTACCACAGTTCTCTTCAGATCAAGTATAGCAGCATGTAACTACCTTCTTTACTTTTCTATTCTGCCTCAGCATGGCACTGAAGAGACATCTTTACCAAAAGTCACAGCTATATATCATTTAAAAAGACTGCATCAAGCAAGGCACAGAAGATTAGAAGCATGGTCTTTAGTCTCCTCCATTTCACTACTAAATCATAATGCAAGATGCTGCTAGGTAGTATAGCAGCATAGTAAGTTAAACTTTGTGGCAGTTATCTGAATTAAGGAAAGTAAATAAGCAACCTATATAAACACAAGCAAAAGCAAAATGTATAAAAATGAGGAATAGAGGTTGTGTTGTGCTTCTACATCTGTGACTCAAAATTCAGTCTCATAATGTGAGATTTAAGCCATGGAACCACTGACACAAGACATTAAACTCTCTCCCAGGTGGACTATAAACCTTGCACATAAGCAGACGTACTACAGGAAGAGTCTGTTTTGGTTTCTGACTTTTAAAGGATTGCTCAGGCCTTATGAAAGCTTGGAACATGTTAAGCCTAGTCATAGCAGTTACAAGTGAATTTATGTCATTATGAAGACTTGAAGGGTTTATGATAAGCACAGAGATACCACACGTTCAGGTATATACTTGTTTGCATCCAAAAGCTGTTTGAGCCCTACCTGGTTCTCATGGCATGGACCTTGGCAATATTCAGTCAAGCTTTCCAGTGTCTGGTTGACAAGAGCCACATTCCTCTCATTGATGTAAAGCCCCAATAAGCCCAGACCGCCTGTCGTGCTTCCACAGATACAGTCCAAAAACTGAAGGGTCTCACAAACAAGGTTGTAATTTGTTTTATTGTTCTGATGTCTTAAAAAATTCTGGTAGATGGAGAAAAGGGACACAAAAGGAAAAAAAGAAAAAGAGCATCAAGTCAAGTCAAACATGGTCTTTTCCCATTAAAATCTTGAAGAGTACAGTCTGCAACCATATGACCGCTGTACCTTAGGTACTGAAGTACACTACACTGTAGAAAATATATTACACCTCAGCACCACAGTTGAGAATTATTACCTGATGAAATCAGTAGAGAAAGAAGGGCTTAGGAAAGTGAACTTTGCAAACACATGGCCTTACATGTCTTATATACATCCTGCATACCTGCCCCCATCCATATGTTATGATCTTTCTCTTGGAAGCTTGTTGCCCCACGGCTGAGCAGGTATGGTGCTACATTACAACTGCTCCTCGGCAGTGTCGGCAGAGCTGTAGCTTAGCCCAGATCACCCCCAACACGGCTTTAAGGAAGGCTGCTGGACACGGCACTGAGGTATTTTAGCAGAAAAAGGTTGCTGTGGGGACAGTAATTTCTATCACAGGATAGAAAATCGCAGGGGGACACACAGCATCTTAAAGCCTTCAATCATAACACCTAGGGGAAAGAGCAGTACCCAAACTCTGCCCAGAAACTTCCTGTGGTCTTCAAGCCTGAGGTAAGCGATCCACCATTTTTGCACAGAAACTGTACTAACAGGGACATTCAGACACCTCTCAACGCCACATGGCTATGCTGTGGTCCCCAAGCAATTCTGAGAGCATAAACATAAGCTCAGACAAATCAAGCAAGTCATTCTTGAAAAGGGTTATTTTATCCCTTGGACCAAAAGAAGAATGACATCTTAGACACCCCTATTCTGTAACAGGAGGCAGGCACAGGTGTGTTTTTCTTCCCTTATGAAGTTCCAGCTCCTGTAACACTTTTCTTCTGAAGCCCAGCTCAAAACCACTTTACCTGGAGCTCTCGGTTATGATTCTCACAGAGCAGCTGAAGAAATCTCAGTATTGGCTGCATGATTGCAATGGCAGGGCTCATGATTGCTTCTTCTGTGGACTTCTCTTCTGCATTTGTAGCATCTGTTCCCGAGCCCATGAGATCTACTTCTGGGTCCATTTCTCTTCTATACACAGAGTAAGCCTTGGATGTTGCAGAAGATGCTTCTGTTAACTGTCCTTTCATACCCTCTTTCAGATGCAGAGTTGAATCCTTCACTGAAAAGAAGATAATTCTCCTTCATTTTTTAAACTTCTTCTCATCTTTTGATTAAACAGTAAGAAAACAATAATAATGAATGCAACTCTTTCTTTGTTGGTGCCTAACTTTTCGAAGACCTCTAGGCAACTCACAAAGAATATCAAAGCAACATTCATGCAGGGATAGCATGTTCCAAGTAAACCACAAACCCGAGTGAAACAGAACATTAAAACAAAAAGCCCTACTATTTCTCTCCCATATACAATAAATGATGAGAACAATGGAAGGACCACAGAGTGAGAAATCAGTTCCTGCGCTTGCTCTTGTGAAATAGCCCCATTAGCAGCAGCCTCTACTTCTGCTGCTCTAAAAATATGGTTCTCTATCTTCTGCTGGTGTAAACTGCCACAATGAGAGAAATCTGATTACGTCGAAGCTAGTGCACTGTAACTAGCTTAAGGGATGGCCTATAATTTAGAGAAAAACAGGAAAAGATGTAAATAAGCAACAATTCATAGAGAAGCTTATCGATCTCAATGCAGCATAATACGAATGGCACAGGACATGCTGTCTG
Source organism: Ceryle rudis (assembly GCA_033439905.1). Classification (NCBI taxonomy): domain Eukaryota; kingdom Metazoa; phylum Chordata; class Aves; order Coraciiformes; family Cerylidae; genus Ceryle; species Ceryle rudis. Next base: position 26,289 of record JAAGNO010010118.1, on the reverse strand, counting down.
AATCCAATGCACTTCTCCCCTCTTACATGGGTGCCCCCTTACCTCTCTTTTTGGGAACAGATACAGTTAGGTCACTATCATCATCTTTCTTTTTGCTCCCCAAATCAATAGTGTTCACTGTCACTGTTGATCGTATCTCCTGCTGAGCAGCTTTCATGCGGTCATACAGGACTTTAAAGAATTTTTCTGACTTTTTTTGCTCCTTCAGTTGTTGGTAAGTCGAAGACTGCAAAAAAATATATTCTTTAGATATCAGCCTTCTAAGGAAGAAGAAATACAAGAATACGCTATTTTTCTTTTTTTGTGAAACAAATGATGAATAATTACTTCACTTATACAGAAAAAATGCTGGCCTCTGCCTGACCAGCTCTTTGACAAAGTGATATACAAGGCTGCTAAGAAAGATTGATAATAACATTTTAAAATTTGGACAAAACAGTGAATGCTGTTATTTGCAATCTTAAAAATGCCACAATGCTACACTGAAATTACTTTGTGACACTCTGCATTCTAGAGTTACAATATTCCATCTACAAACAATAGTGAAAAGTAATGGATATCATGTAACAAGAGGAAGCACGAAACACAAAATATGGAATATTACAGCTTAGATTATATACATTTTTGTGCTTCACGCAGAAGTGAAATTAATATTTTAGGTTATTAAGTCCAGTCTCTCAGTATTACTGCCAAGCAGGCCGAGTACCATTTTCAACAGTTTACGGACTCTATCTTAAAGTAAAAGCCTTTTACAGCCTCTACCAATTAATTTCAGAAAGCTGCAACAAAATCCTATTTCTTTAACATTTTCTGGACAGTCTCTGGGCACTCTCACAGACTGCATTATCTTTTTTTACAGAGTAAAGATGCAGGATGGGATTCCTCTCATTTAACTTTTATCATCTTGCAAAGAAGTATAAATTGGTTATTTAGGCTCCCTTCACAGGCAGTGACGAGACATGGGGAAAGGCAGGGACTGATTGACACCATCTCTCCTCTCTTATGATAACTCTGCTGATCACAGAGTAAGAATAAACAAACATCTTCTTTGGCTAAAGTTGGGTGAGAGGAATACCATTCACAAAACCTAGAATCCACAGTTTAAAGCAGTTATGTTCTATGGATATGGTCTTCTCAAATGGCCTGTTTTTCCCTTTGGAGATTTTGATAAATGTCCCTAACCATTTCTACAAAAATAACTTCACTTTATTACTGTTATAAACTGAAAGTATTGCAATTTTTGATTTCACAAAAAGAGATATGAAATAACTGGAGACAATGCTCATATGGCAAAGACCAGATTAAAGGAGGGACCGTGCTACACAGAAAGGGACAGTTGAAAAACGTTTTCTTCTGTTGAAGAGTCTACACTATGAGATACTGCATAATAATAGAGGATATTTACATTTGTATTATAGCGATACATATTAGACTGATAAACTTTTCACAGAACTCACAGCAAAAAGGTTCTTTTTATCTGCCTCCGTACTACATGCATTTGAAAAATCAATATGTGAATAAGTAAACAAAGGAAGTACCTGTGTTTGTGTATTTCCACCTTCAAGCAATGCAATACCAAGCAAAATACCTTCTGAGAAAATTCTGTCGTTTTTGGTGTTTACTATAACATCTATGACTAGTTCCGATGCACCTTCTTTATCTAGAAGGCACTGAATATCAAACATGGTTACCCCAGCCTTATCTGAGTCTTGTCCTGAAAATCCACCTGCAAATTAGACAAACGCATACCATTCATATTTGTTTCAGATATATGAAAATCAATCTCATAATAATTTGTCTTATGCACACAGTAGCTATGTAAAAAAATTAATTTTGAAATGCCATTTCAGGCAAAATTCCCCTTGATGCAAACAAGATTTTTGTGTGAAATTGCAATTTCTAGGAATAAGAAATAAAACAAAACCCCAAACCATTGTTCTGTCATAATATTCAGACAATAAAGAAGTTGGAAACAATGCCGATTTGTCCACCAAACTGCTTTTTTAATTCCACTGCTGCGTACACTAAACTATGTGTATGGTTAGCGCTCTGAGACCGCTTTTAAATCTGCTTTTCAATCTCAGACCTAATCTATGTAGAGACTGTGTACTGGCAAATCCACTCAGGTTACGGGTATGACCTTCTAGCTAAAAGCTTTTGCCAATATAACTCCTAGACCATTACACAGCACGATGATGTTCTTTAAGAACAGAGACTTAAATTAATCCAAATTAAAGGTGTGGTTTAAAGGAATTTTGTTAAATTGTATTTGTTCATTAAACTAACCTTTTTTTAATCACAGATTATCACTTTTCTGCTATACGTTTATACAGATGCAATTGCATCTACTTCGTTAAGAAAAATATAGTACTGCTTTGATTAAACTCATTAAAATGGTTCAGACTTTCATTATGATGAAGCTATACATGCATATATATACACACACGTTTTGTAGACAGGTAACTAAAAAAACCAGCAAATCTTTACTCTCCTGATTGTTATGGAGTAAAAAGTGGTGTACAGGATATTAAGACTGCAAGCATTTCCAGTGCCTACACTGACATAGTCAAGGAGGACCAGCTGGGTAACACGTGGCAATGCCCACAAATCTGGGCATGCCTTTCATACATGCTGAAAAAGCAATGGCAAGTATTTTGACCTGGCTCTATACTGAACTTTTGCCTCATTTCCTATGACATACATCATTTCAGGTTTTCTTAGAAACTGTTCTACAGTAACTTCCCGTGGCTTCTATAACAGAATCATACACAAAAAAAATAGGTTATAAGGGACCTACATGGATTGTCTCCTCAAACTTCCTGCTCACAGTAGTTTGAGCAGGTTCATCAAAGTCTTTTCTGTTAAAGTTATAACAAGAACTGACACATTCTACAGCCTCTCAGGGGAATCTGTTCCACTGCCTAACCAGTATCTTTGTGAGAAGTTTTTCCTTGTATTTTATCTTTTTTGTGTACCAGTAAAGAATCTGAGATTTCAACAAAATTTTTAGTTTCCAGAAACAGCAACATCTTTGTTCAAACATTCTGTGCTTTGCTGAATTTCCGGATGTGGATTTACTGGCAAATGAAAATGGGAGCCACCAATTGGACCCGAGCTGAATGACTGGGGGGCATGGGGAAAGTCTCTCCTTCGGTACCGTCAAATGCACACTGCCTACCTGAAACAAGTGCGTGCAACTTAAAACAGGAAAAGTCTGATACATCTCTCTTCTAATTGTGTATAGGATGTCCTTGATTTATTTACCAAACGAAACCCTGAAGCACTTCCAATGTGCCTATCAGAAAAAAGTGGTGCTGCTAATTTTGTTCTCTTTAAATGATCTCTCTGGATTTACCTCCCACTTGCGTAGTTTTGCCGTAGCCGGCAGAGAGAGGCCCGTTCATACCACTTCCATATTCTCCTTTAAAGTAGCGATATAGGAGTATTTTCCTTAAAGTGTTGCCCTTTAAGAGAAAGGTAAAAATAGAAGATATTAGAGTTGTGCCGATTTCCTTTGTTTGAAAAGCAAGCTGTTTAACATAGATACATAATTTAATAGCTCTTTCCATTATAATTAGTAAGCATACAAATAGTAAAGTTGTCCAGAAAACAAACATCTAATGGTCTTATCTAACAAATCTCATGGGAAGAATTCTAAAATACCACTGTATAAAGTTTCTTTGAAGTTTCTTTTAAACTTATTGATTATAAATAAAATGCCTCCACCTCAATAATTCTTACTGGCTATCTGTAAAATGGATATAATGAAACAAGTTCTACAAAGAGCCAGTGCTCTGCAGTCAGAATGTCTGTGTCCTAGCCTGCCACGGCAGTACTTTCTTTCTTCCTATTTTCTGCAGCTGAGTAGTACCACTCTCTTTTTTTCTGATGCCAGATAATCCATCTGATCATCTGAAAGAAGCCACATCACATGAAATAGTAAAACAGAGATATGACATTTGATAGAATAGCTTAAAAAGCATTCTCTGTATCACCTTGTTCCTTTACTTCCAGAAGCACAACCAGCCAAATTTTATATGCAGCTCTCTGAAGGCCTTTCCTTTCATTTTGCTTATGTTCTGCCACACAAGACATGTTGAATTAAGAGTCGGAGGTACCAATTACTTGGCATTTTTATTTTGCCTTCAGTCTCCTGGGAACACCTGCAGTCAACATTCAGCTTTACAGAGGCAGAAGGCGACAGAACAACTGTAAGTGTAGAGGTAACCCAAGGTTTTCTAAGGAAAGAGTACAAGCAACATCTCTGATGGTTACCATAGAAGGGGAACATTCATTTCAACAACTTGAAAATAAAATGGGACAACTTCTTCCTTTCTTTCACTCACCATGAAAAATAGTTCTTAAAAAATACGTGCACCAGAAGCATTCTCAGTACTTCCCACCTCACCAGTGCCTGCACATTAGTGCAGCAGTCAACTTTTCAACTGAAACATCTCTGTGACACACCCCAAGAAGCACTACTTGCATCCCCACTTCTCTGTTAACTTAGCAATATTTCCAAGAGCAACCACAAGCCACTCTGCAGCTTCACTGCTTCACAGACCTCAAAAACAATGGGAGTGTCCACCCCAAACAAGGGCCAGAATGCAGTACTCTGTATGCATAGCCTGACAACACAAACCAGCCATTCTTCCCTGGTTCTCGTGTTTTGATGTTTTAATTTGATAATAGTTGATACAGAGTTCCCTCAAACAGACAAGGAAAGTACAAGGCCTATAGCAAAACATCAAAAGCTATAAATACAATGGCTGCACCGCATCTGTGGTCCCAAGGAATTTATTAAGTGGATTTTCCAGGTGAGCTTTAAGCCAGCGAGCTCTACACTACAGAGGAAGACAAAGCACCAGAAGTATCTGAGGACCTCACACCGAGACAGATTCCTTTCCTGCCTAATTTGTGATGGGGCTTGATCCTGCATGCATGGACAAGGTATGCTCACCAAGATCAAAATATATTTGAAGATGACTAAGGGCTCCTCCTGCTCAACATCCTGTCTCTAGCTGTGACCGAATTCCAGTGTCTTAGAGGAAAGTGAACCTTGTTTTCCTCATCTCCTGAAGAAGACGAATGTATTATTGAAGAGAAAAAGTCCTACCAGAACTGATAAACGTGGACTAAAGTCCAGGATCTTTAAAAAGTGAAAGCCCCTTTTCAAGCTCTCTCAGGCATATACATCACAGAATCACAAAATCACAAAAATAGGATCACAGAGCAGAAACCCTTCCTAACTCCAGACTAGGACCCAATCCAGAATGGGCACTGCATTATTTTAATCAGAAAGACTGGCATTTGCCATACCACTTGATTAACTACTCAGCTTGAGGCAACATCCTCAACCAACAATCTATGCAGTCTGTTGATGACTAACAGAATGCCATGGTAAATTATATAAACAGTCACAGTGCAGTCATGGGAAGAAACACCGAAAGCCATCTATATATAGTTGAGAATAATACCCGTGGTCACAAGCTTTATTGTTCAATCAAAGCAGCCTTTATCAGGAAGACTGTTTAAGATCACGAAATAGCATTTGACTAATAAGCAGAATGATTTAGCTCTTCAGTCTTACTGCCTGCAAGTAGGTAACTGTTGGCACATCTCATATCTTCTTCCTGCCTTGTTGCCTTCAAAGGCACCAGGAGGAGCTGGTGTGAAGTCCATGAAGTTGTTTCTCCAGCTGGCTACAGAAGGGATTCCTGTATCCCGATTCCACCCATTTCCTACTAAGGCATGGTCTTCACTTCTTGTCCCAAGAAGCAAGTCTTAATTAGAATTCCTGCTCTCTCTCAACCTCCCACCAATTCAGACAATACCTACAGTTCTCAAAAGCTAAAGCGTTAGAAGCCAAGGACATTGAGTTTGAAAAGCAGGAATGTGGTGGAAACCCTGCTTTGCTTGACAGCTGTGCCAAAGACACACCCTCAGACTCAGCCTACATATTTGCAAGCTTGAGATCTTCATCCCCTTTGTGATGACCTCGGGCAGCCACCCGACCTCCTCAAGTCTTGTGAAATTAGCTGCCACTACAAAGAGCTGACAGAAAAGCCCAGCAGCATGAAACGGAGCTGAGAAATGCACAAATACTTACACAAAGCATCAGAAACACCCATCACCTCCAGCACCTCACTGCAAAAAGCACCACGTTAGAAAATGCTAGAAAGACGCTGCTCCCAGAAAAAGTGCCGATCCTGCCAGCGTAGGTGCTGGGCTGTGCTTCTATGGGAATGCCAAAAACCAGTCAAGAACAGCCCCATCGTGTGGATGAGACAAACTCCTGCCAAACGAGTGAAACAGCCGTGCCATTGATGTCCTTGTAAGAGGTTTCCTAACTTAGCACAGCCCCAAGACTAATACTTCCCAAAAGCAAACGATCACAGCAGTAGCATGAATAAGCAGTTTGCAGTGACTATTACTGACACCCTTGTTACTGACGCAGAGGCCGAAGTAAAAGGCAGCACAGTGCTATCTTCCCCGACTAGGTTTCTATACATGGCAGAAGTCCTGACCTTCCAAGCTGAATCTCTCCCCTGCTGGCAACAATACACTTTTTTTTATACCTCTTATTAGGGTATGGAAGTGGCATGTAAACATCACTCAGCTGACTGCAATCCTTCTGTAATGGCTAGAACATTGTATAGCTTTGAAAAAAAACCTCAATAAAACATAACAGTCTTATTGTTACCCATGAATACCACTGCATTGTCTCTCACAAAAGCTAGGATAAAGACTGAGGACACAAGAAAGCAACAACTCGTTATTGTTGTTGCAGTTTTAAATAGCTGGAGATTGACGGACAAAAGTTTCCAATAGGGAAAAATTATTCCAATAGGAACATGTAGACACAAACAAATTACGTTTTCTCAGTCAGTATTTCATTCCACCAGTTGGTCTTTAAACTTGATTTAAATGCCTTAATACAATGGCTTATTCACTTCCCTTCTCTGAGCCTGCAAAAGGGTGGTTCCACATGAGGATGGAGCACTCTGCATGGGGCAGCAAGGGCTGGGAGAGGTACAGTTCATAAGGCTTATCATGGATACCTGCATCAGCACTGTTCTACAGCATTATACCGAACTGTTAACACAGTTCACTGCATAACACTGACAAAAATTATCTGTCCTTTCCTAACTTTGCACACTTCTTAAGGAACTGGAACAACGTGAAGTTTAGAAGGATGAATTTGATGATCTGGTGATCTCTTCTGGTTTTCACTTTATATTAAAATAATGAAGTGGAAATGCTCAGGTTATCAGTGATAACACAGAAAAGGCAAGCACATCCAGCAAATACTTCTGTGATACCGTGGATGATGTTGTGAGCGTATTTCAGTATTAATCCAGAAGAATGGATGAAAATCAGGCCTGTTAAATCTTCAGATTTGAATGACCCACAGCCAAGTATATAACAACAGCTGGCTGGGATCTCTGAGCTACTAATATAGGTTTTCAGAAAGTTTGGAACAGACACAAAATCCCAGAGAACTGGCAGAAATCTAACATGCAATGATACTCTTAAAGAAGCACACGGAAGTACTTTTAATACTTTTTACTGACATCAAATCCACAGCAGCGAGTTTGATATAAATTCTGGGAAAAACAAAGGAATGGCTGATTTTGAGCTCCATTAACACAAAATTAAAGGAAGCTACTATAAAGCAATGGTTGTTATAAAACTGGCATCATGTTGCAATAATTGCCTCAACATGGATTTAAGAAAAATAGACCTTCTCAAACTTCTGAAGATTATATTTTGGTTTTGCTAAGAATGAAAATACCCCTCTGTTAAGTCTAGATAAACTGGTTGTGTGATAGAATCCTATAAGGCAAAATACTTGATGAAATAATCCCACAATGACTGTTACCTAGTGACTTAATAGCTAAGTGACTGTCAGAATCCAATGTGCAATTTAAAGCAAGAAATCATAAATGAGTGTATGGACTTCTAACAGGCAACCTCATGGAGTATTTATTGTCTGATTGTTTTTCAATAAACAGAAGAACAGAGAAAATTATTATTAATAGAGTTTAGAAAGGACACGAGAAGTAAAAGAGATGAGGTCAAATCACTGATAACGATTTAGACATCATTTATTAAAAAGACTAGAAGCAAACAATATGAGCCTCATTATGTCCAAACCTCTGTATCTCTATTTATAGACGTAATAACAAGATCCAGAACACCCAAAAATGGAGGACTTTGTTCTAGTAGACCATGACTCCAGGGAAGAATGGAAGATCTTGGAGAAAAATCAGTGGAATGACAACTCCCAGAATCACACAATTCTGGAAAGAATAGCAAGAGCTATTATGTGGGGTTTGTGAAATGTAACTTACTTCTCCTCGTGCAGCGGCACTTTACTGGAGGAATACTGCATCCTAAGTTTGTGTCACCAATTCAAGAAGAATGCCGACAAATTGGATTAGGTTTGGAGAAGCTCCACAAGAGTGATTAGAGAATAAAACATGCCTTCTCACCAGAAATTCAAGGCTTTCAAGCTACTGAGCTTATCAGTCTAAACATGAACCTCATGAACTGACTACCTACATGAGAAATCTGGTAATGGATGACTTCAGTCTACAAGATATAAGCATAAGACACTGATGAGAAGCTGAAGATAGAGGAATTCAGGTAGAAAAGAGGTAAAGGAAACTGGGTTATTCAGTTTGTGGATTATTAATTTTACTTTATATAACAGTAATGGCATTTAGCAATTGAACAGCTTAAGAAGAGGTGTGATAGTCTCCTGCTGGCAGTTACTAGATCACGACTACGTGGCTTCTCAGACAGAAACTATTTGAAGACCTTGTGGTCTACATTAGGAGAACAAGCTGGGTGACAAAAATATGCCATCCCACATAATCTGTGAAGACATCATGCCACCTTTTCCTGTAGTAAATATAGATGAGGTTACAAGCCTGGCTCTTTCTACGAAGACTATTTAAAAAACACCTTCTCCACATTTCTTCTCATCACTCATAAATGAAATTTCTATTCTGCTCAATCTGAGTGTCTGCTTCGGGATGATTTTCCGTTGTTTTTTTTCACCCATTTTCAAACTATTTTGTTCCCTTATTTCCCTTGGAGACACAATATGGTAGGATAAGTAGTTTTGTGCAAGTGGCTTCTGTGAGGATACCATGCATGGAAGCTTTATAACCCTTTAAATTATGATTCAACCTGCTCTTGAAACGTAAAATAGCACAGACATTATCCCATGTCCAAAATGGATCAAGTGAGACACACGGTTACCATGCACAAGTACAAGCTTGCAAGAGAACCCCAGAGTCTTAACTCCTACTATGCCCAACAAAGTGGAAAACTTCTGTCTTTGTAATGCCAGCAACTTCCAGAGAGATCATGCGTTGGGGGAGGTTGGTTGTTTTGGGGCGTTGTTTGTTTGTTTTTACACAGAATGAGCTTTTTCCTGGTTTTGATCTTTTTGCAACAAGACATTTTCATAGCCAACCGATAGTTGAAACTACTGTATTTTCGCCAATAAAATACGACAACCAACAGCAGACTTATTTGCACACTGGGGTGTTTATTCACCCCAGGGAAAAAGCACTTTTAAATATGAGGTTGGATCCAGCTGGTGTCCAGCTCTGCTTCCACTAAAATCAATGGGAGATTTGCCAGCAACTTCAATCAGGAGAAGGAGCAGACATGTACTCTGCTTGTATTCTGACTCTACTATGATTTTTTACAACTCTAAAAAACTCTAAAAAAACTCTAAAAAACCTCTAAAAAAATGAAAAAAAAAAAGGAAAAAAATCCCAAACAAGAATACACACCAGACTTCATGACACAGCTCTCCTAGGAGAGCAGAGCTGGCCACCCACACCTCTCATCTGTGTCTCATTAGGCAAAGACACCCCACATTTTAAATGTGCCATTGTTCAATCCTACACAAATCTGGTATTAATCCCACTCGTCTTAATACAAATTACCTACATCACAAATGCTAAATGATAAACTCAAGGTTGTGCCTAGTGCAGAGATTCATTAACAGGTTCAGACAAAATAACAAACTAGAAGCACACCCCTTCTCTAAAACCAAGCTACAACAGTTTAAAGAAGTAGCTCATTTCCTTTAGCAGTCTTTTAATTCTTCTTTATTTCGCAGTTCCACGTTCCATAGAAAGCTGGAAGCTTAAGTGCCAAAATATTGCAAAACAAATGCTATTGCCAGTTTATTTTCAATATGGATAGTTAAAAGAATACTGGATGCATTACAAGAAAACCAGTTTTTGCCTGGTAACTGTCCAATTTTGCACCCTGAAGAAACTCAGGAAAGTGTCATACTAAAATATTTTTTTTTTTGGCAGTATCTGTAAAAAGTGTCTCCACTATGAATACAGCAGGAGAGAAACTATTTGGATTAGTGAAAACCTCATCACTGGGGCATTCAGACTGAGAAGAAACCATTTTTAAAATAGTTTGATTTTGTAGAATACAAAATTTTACTACTGGCCCATAAAATATTACTGGCTGCCAAATGTCCAAAGATCTCTAAGTATGCATATATATGCTTGTACATATAGAACAGGGCTCTGTTGTGGGTAAATATTACTGTTAATATCTGTCACTTGCCCAGTTGCTCGCTTGGTTCCACGGTTTCCACCTGTAGCGATAAATAGTGCACTTACAGAACAGACCATGTTTGCACCTATATAATTTTTCCTTTCCAACTTTCTCCAGTTCAAAACAAAGCACTGAGACACACAATAACCCAAGTTCTCCACAGCTGAAAGAAAACAGTGTAAGATTTGGTCACAATTATTCAGAAGCATTTATGACTGCACCATCAATAACATACTGTAGAAAAAGACCAGATCTGAAAAGCACGATTTTCAAAGACTAAAATTATCTAACTCTTATGCTACAGGGGGTAAACTTTCAAAGTGATACACAAAGAGTTATGCACACAAATCCCATTATTTTTTAACAGGATTTCTGTGTGGAACTCCCCATGCTCTGTAAGAAAAATTTCCCCCTAAGAGTGCTAATGTGAATATTTACCAAAACAGACAATTAATTTCCAGATGCTTATGAGCACTACTGTGCTTTGATGTTTTAAGAGCAATTTGAAACAGGTAGCCAAGGAAAAATAATCAAAGTGGCCAAATAATGTTTTCATTACAGTATTCTGTTACACCATGTTGTTTCTATGTTGAACTTGAAAGCATTTCAGATACTAAATTTACTAGATATGGGATGCACTGCAGACCTACTGCCTGTCCTATTTTGAATTAGGTATGTTTGGATCTTCATGTGTTAGCTCAGGATTGCCAGAGTGGCTGAGGAGGCACTTTCACCTGCTCATTTTTACCCACCACCACCGATTTCTCGACTTCGTCCTTGCCTACTAGTAAAGATTAATGAAAACATTTCAGAAATTTGTGGGTTTTTTTTTGTTTTGTTTTTGTTTTGGGGTTTTTTGTTTGTTTTTTTTGTTTGTTTGTTTGTTTTTTGTTTGTTTGGTTGGTTTTTGTTTTTTCCTAAGGCATTCCAGGTACTCATGTCACCACTTAGATTTGAAGGAACCTATGCATTACCTAAACAAGGTTATCAGGATTATTTTACAATCCAGTTACCAGGCCTCTGGAAATTTTTCAATGGATTTCCCATGTGCTGGTTCCTGAACTTTGGTCACAACAACCCCAGGCAATGCTCCAGGCTTGAGGAGGAGTGGCTGGAGAGCTGCCCAGTGGAAATGGACCTGGGGGTGCTGGTGGACAGCCAGCTGAACATGAGCCATAAGTGTGCCCAGGTGGCCAAGAAGGTCAACAGCATCCTGGCCTGGATCAGAAACAGTATGGCCTGGAGGAGAAGGAAAGTGATCGTGCCCCTGTGCTCGACACTGGTGAGGCCATACCTCGAGTACTCTGTCCAGTTCTGGGCCCCTCACCACCAGAAAGCCATTGAGGTACTGGAGCAAGTTCAGAGAAGAGCAACGAAGCTGGTGAAGGGTCTGGAGAACAAGTCCTGTGAGGAGTGGCTGAGAGAATTGGGATTGTTTAGTTTGGAGAAGAGGAGGCTGAGGGGAGACCTTACTGCTCTCTACAACTCCCTGAAAGGAGGCTGTAGTGAGGTGGGCGTTGGTCTCTTCTCTCAAGTAAGTAATAACAAGACTAGAGGAAATGGCCTGAAGTTGCACCAGGGGAAGTTTAGACTGGATACTAGGAAGAATTTCTTTACCGAAAGAGTAGCCAGGCACTAGAATGGGCTGCCCAGGGAGGTGGTGGAGTCACCATCTCTGAAGGTGTTCAAAAAACGTGTAGATGAGGCACTTCAGGACATATTCTAGTGGAATGGTGAGGTAGGGTTTTTTTGTGGGATTGATGGTTTGTTTGAAGTTTGTCTGTTTGTTTTTGTTGTGTTTTTTTTTGTTTTTGTTGTTTGAGTTCTTTGTCTGGGTTTGGTAGTTTGTTGGGGTTTTTTTGTTTGCTTTTTTGTTTTTTGTCGACAGTTGGATGCGGTGATTTTAGAGGTCTTTTCCAACCACGACAATTCTGTGATTCTGTGACATGAGTTTTGGGTTGTATCAATACCAAATGAGTACTTCATGGTTTGTGGTTTTACTATGGAAATGTCATTAAACTGTGGCCTGTACCACCTTCCCCAAGATATATATACACAAATATTCCCAGTTAATATTAATCACTCTGCTAGAACTGCTCTGTATGCCCATATTACTAAAACAAAAACAAAATAATTTTTTAAAAAAGAAACTAATTCTCAGCATATCTATCTTGCAAAATAATCACAGGACATATGCCTTGTCTCAAAACAATCCTGAGACCTCCTCAAAATCCACCATTTTTCCTCTAATGCCACTCATTCCTGCCTGAACGCCGCTACATTCAGTATATGGAACTGCCAGATTCTGTCCTCCTATGATTTACAGAAGTGCTTTTGTCACGAATCATCAACCCTGTACTGCCCTGAGAACTAGCCTGACCAACACACCTCGTGCTTCTGAGACACAACCCATTGTTAGATGAAAAGAGATACTGAATTATTGCTGATTTCTTGGACTTTGGGCATCAAGGACAAAACCAAGTGTGTGTGTACACACACCTACCTCCAAGTATACTTGCATTTTTAGGTCCCTAAAGACTTTACAACATGAGGCTTAAAAGGAAAGATCTGAATTTACCTTAAATTCCTGAAAGGCCAACACACAAACCTGGGCCAAGTGAGTTTGTACTTCTACAGTCTGGCACAGACTGTGGCTACCGTGAAGGAAAACATCTGGTAAAAACACATTTAAGCAGCTCCTATCCATGCACCAAAATGGGAATGGTAAAAGGAAGGCAACCCTGTGGCAGTTCGGGGGAGCAGCAATATTTAAACTGCCAGCGTTATCAAATGGCATATGGAGATAGTCAACCTTGCTGGAAAATGAGCACACATCAGCTCAAAACAATAGTCTGGATGGGGTCAAGATGCAGCAGGAGATGTCCTAAGCGCTAATTGCAGTGACAGGCAGATTCCCTCTTTGCTCTATGCTGCACAGCATGGCAAAGAAAACAAAGCATCTTACTCCGTTTCTAAGCAGAGGAGGAGAACTCCCACCTGGAGCAACGCCAGCTACTGCACTGATTTCACTGCTTCTATGAAATTCGGAGGCTTTTCAGACTAACTAAGTATAGTTAGACAACACTCCAAATCTAGCACTTAGTCTTTATTAGCTATCCATTTTGACAGGGATAATTTGAAAATATTTATAATTCATGTTCCCTGAGTTTTGTTTTGCTTTGTTTTCCAAAAAGTACCAGTTTGTATAATTTTCCAATAAACTCAATTGGGAATTTTCCATTAATGCCAACTGTCCCAAATGTATTATCCTTTTCATTATAGCTAGCACTTTAAGTTAAGTCCCTAGACTTATGCAATTGTATAAGAATTCCAGTTTGCATTAAAACAAACAAACAAACAAACAAACCCCAAAACAACACAAAAACACAACCAAAAAAAAAACCCCACCAAAACAAACCAACCCCACACACCCTCTACATAATTTGTAGTACTCCTGGTTCTGGGAATAGTACTTAGAAATGTGAAATCTGTGTGGTCAGAGCCAGAAGGCCAGAAAACCAAAAGAAAAAAAAACCTGCTAAAACATATTGTTGGGTATTTTGACTATTAAGAAACGAAACCAAAGTAATTTCATAATTTATAGGAGCCTGACTCCTCAAATTGATTGCCAGAGGTGATAAATATCAAATAAATATTAAACAACCTTCTCTGGTAGATCTGTTGATACTGCGTGCTAGGAGGATCTCAGATGCTCACTACTGACTCTCAGCAAGGACGCAGCTGCTGACACTTGGCTATTGTCACAAAGTGCCGCATCTCCTCTTCCTCAAACAGCAAGTCAGCACATCCACTGCCAGCAACAGAGCCCAAATATCTAAGAATTAATGGTCATCCATCATTACGGCGTTAGGCCACACTAGATGGAAAGGATCCCTTGATAAACTATGAGAAATCTTACAACTAATAGTTCTTGAAGATCTGAGCTGCTCTTCTGCTCTGGCAAAGGCTTTGCTGCCACATGGAAGAGCTCCAGGGTAACCTGAGTGCTGAATTCCTTGGGAGGCTGGGAAAAAAAGCTTTGGTGGGTTTATTCCCCGGGCATGAGGAACTGGGTCTTGGTTCAGACCCTAGGTTAGGCCAAGCTACCTCAAGTCCCATTATTGTCATTAATAAGTGAGCATGCTAAGCACCTCTCCAGGGTCGTTCAGGGTCTATCAAAACTGCAGTTGCTTGGGGTTGGGTACTTCCCAGTATGTTGGAAATTTTTATAACAGAGCATCTCTTCCAAATGATAGTCGGACATTCTGATTTTTTTTAAGGCATCTTTTACTAGGAAAAACCTCTCTGTTTTCAAAGCAGTTCTCAATCTTTCCTTTTAAATTAGAGGCCAATATTAGCTTTCTACTCTTGGAGTCTAAGATTTCATCAGTTCAAACAAATAAACCTAATAACATCCTTTGAAGAATGCCATGGAAATTATTCTGACTTTGCATAACACTGCAGCAGAAGTTTCATAAACCGTTTCTATTAGCCAAAGTTGCTGTATGAAACTGAAACATTGTTAGGAGAGTAGCATTTTGTTTTTAATAACTTTTGGAGGTATATTAGCTGTCATGCCAGAGCTCAATAGCTTCTTAGCTGTCACCTTATTTTAGAAGCAACAGCGATTTCTGAAAGCTAAGTTTCACAACATTAGGGAAAAGTCATCTAGGTTGAACAAAAAAACCCAAACCACAACAGATTGAAGCCACTCTAAATTTGGTTAAAAAAAATGACCAAAATTTGCCTGAAATTTAATCAGCTGTTCAAAGGTAGAGACAAGGGGGAGATGAAGACATATTTTCATGAGGCGGTCTCAGATTCTCAAATTCCCACTACTAAAAGACAGATTCATGTTTATATAAAATTTAATACGCAAGCTGTTCAGCTGTAATATTAAATTGTTCCTTTATAGTTAATATTTGCTAAAATTGTGGAGTTATTTATGTCAAGAGAAGACTGCTGCACATGTGCAGTAGCTGTTTTATCATCATGTATTTTAGTATACATTTATTATGAAGCTGTTGCCATTATAATGCCTAAATTTCTATTGCTTCCAAGGAGAAATATATTATCAGTGGAACATCCTTACATGCACAGCGTGTAGCTACGGAAATACAATGTCATTTGCTTCTTTATAGCTGTTAAGTACAGCAGAGTTTGGCAGAAAACCTGCTCTGGAGCTCTTACTGCATTTTTTTTTTTGTTCTACAGTGTTTCGAAAGAACTGGTATCCCCATGAATGACATCTCTCTTATAAACGCCATGCGACATCCCAACATTAGGGCTCAATGGTATTATGAAACCCAAGATGAACTTTACAGTTCAAATAACTGGAAGTAAGACTGTATACACGTGCCAGTCGGCGAGTGGTTTGAATGACTACAAAAGAAAACCTACCAACAGTTTTTAGGGCTACACAATTCACAGTTCAGCCTATTCTGATTATTAGTAAAACCCTCTGTTCTGAATACAGCATTTAGTTAGCACAGCTAGCATATCTCTGTGAAAACCTTGTTAAAAGGTTGAGTAGGGTGAGAAATAATAGAGAAGAAATTAGTGCCCTAAGTTAGATCAAT
This sequence comes from Ceryle rudis, assembly GCA_033439905.1. Lineage (NCBI taxonomy): Eukaryota > Metazoa > Chordata > Aves > Coraciiformes > Cerylidae > Ceryle > Ceryle rudis. The sequence goes on along the minus strand of JAAGNO010010118.1, from coordinate 10,108 downwards.
GGCATAGTTTTGTCTGAAGTTCTGTGTTTACTGCAGGTCGCCATCACCTAGGAGGCTCAGAGAAGCACTAGGAACACACAAAGGTGTGGAAAAACTGTGGTAGTAAAAGATTGAGATTGCTCACCTTGGAAAGGAGACAGGAAGGAGTGACAGCAGCACAGAAAAGTACGAATGGTGAGGAGATGGAGAGGTTGGGAATTCCTGTTTCCTCTCCAGCCCAAGAAGTGGCCTTCAACGGCATGTAAAGATGGTCAATGAAAAGATGATAAAGAAATACTTGTTAATCCACACGTCATTAGATGGCAGAACTCATTACCATGGGAAGCCACCGATGCCAAGAATTCAGGAAGATTCAAAGACAATTTGGGCATTTGTATAGACAACAAGCGAAACCAGTTACAATAGCAAATGCTAAAAAAACCCAAACAAACAACTATGGGAAAGAAGTCAAAATCTCATGCTTTAGGGGCCACAGATTTATGATCTTACTGTTAAGGATCATCCCAAGACTTCAGGAAGAATAGAAAACTTCAACTCTGCCTACAGTGGGGACTCTTAGTCTTTCTGAAGCATCTGGTGATGGCCACACAGAGAGACAGCACTCTTAATCCTCTGGTCTGATCTTTGGCAATCTGCATGCATTTTTAAAAGAGAATGTGAAGTGTACCAAGTCTATTTGTACTGGATCCAAAAACCAGTGCAGTGCAATGCAGATTCAAGAGAAAAATTCTTTTTATGAAATCTCTGATGAGGAGACACCCAGAGCCGAGCACTACAATGACCCAAAATTATGAGGTGGAACCCTACACTCAACAGGCAAGAAGCAAAATTGCCATAACAAGAAAGTACATTACCAAAATCCTAACGTGGAAAAGGTCTGCACTTCATCTGTCTTCATCTTTGCTTAGCAAAATACTACTGGTTTACATAAAAATGATGGCAAGTAGAAATATGTCAGCCTTCGATCAGAAGGATCGAGAGAAGCTTTGAGAGAAGCTCTAGGCTCCCTTCTTCAGCAAGACATTCTGCTTGTGTTGACCTGAGTACCCACGCTCACTTTTTCAGCCAGGTAACACCAATCTTGTCTTTCTGCCTCCCACAGATGACTTTTCTGTTCTTGTACTAACAAAGTCCAAAATATCTCATCCTCTAAAACACTAAGGAACGCCTTTGCATGGCAGAGACAGCCACAGCATCGGACTTCTCCATTCTGATGACAGCCTGTGAACACCAGATCCCTTAGTGAGCCCTAAATAACACTGTCCAAAATGTCACCATTATTTAGTTCCTTTGATTAATTACACCATTGCAATGACTTTGCTACATAAATTGGTTTCCTATACATATTAAATGCCTTTCTGCCTCCCTGTGAGTCCACTTGATGATGAAATGGCTTTTTGACTGCTGAGTGTCATGCAGATGCTTCTGCCTACATATTTAATGTCTTTCTCTGACCTGAAGTTCACTATACGTAGAAACAAGTATTAGTATTCTAACTGTGGCATCCAGAGCTGCCGAGACTCAGCCAAAAGCTTGACAGATTTATACAGTGCAGAAGGGATGATGCAGAAGACTGGGAGATGATCTGGATTTCACCTCTCCTGCTTTGCTGTCTTCCATCTTTTCTCCTCATTCTTGTCCCCTCTGAATTTGTTTTTTTCCTCTTTGTCCCCTGGCTGTACCAATGACACACTATAATACATGTGACACTTGATTTGTAGCTTCTCCCCCTCAGTAACTCTGGTAATTGTGCCTCCTTGTTTGGTAAAATAGCTCTGGAGGAGACTGGAAAAGGGCAAGTGAGCATTTGGGAAAGAAGCATCTGGATAAAAGTTGAGCCTGTTCCTCCTCCTCCTCCACACTCAAATCACTAACCTGAACACTCAGAAGACACACACCTAATGATTCACCAGAGCAAAAGCATTGGAACTGACAAAATGAACCAAGATGAAGCAAAACTGTATTAAAAAAAGAAAAAAAAAAAAAGGAAAGGACAAGCTTAAGATGGAAGAAGTCTGGCAGGTGAAAAAAGTTCCAAGCACGGCATTTAGTTTTACAAAGATTTTTCCTCAGGCTTTGGTACCTGCAGATAAGCACCTCAGCAGAAAAAATAAATAAACCAGTATAGGTTAGAGCAGAAACAAATCTCCAGTTTAGGAAGGGGAAGGGGCAGGGGCAGGGGGTCTAATCCTGGAGCTCTCTCAACTACAACAGAGGTCTAAGGATGCCAAGTACACTGAGTACCTGACAGAGCACCTAGATGAAATTGTGCTATTGTAAACTTCACATTGGGATGATTCTTTAGTGGTAAAGTAGAAACTTTAATTTGTAATTTCCTTGCTGCAAAGCCCTTAACACTTTCAGCACAAGACTTAGGTTTAAACTGAACAGGTCTGGGCAACAGATGTATTTACAGTGGCAAATGCTTTTTATATTGCTTTCACTAGCAAAATGTTGAAGCTCAAATGGCTAATAATACAAAATTAAAAAAAAAAAAAAAAGTCAGAGTCAGTGTCTTTTTAAAATAACCTGATGTTTAAAGCAGACTAAATTGAGTCAGTATCTGGGAATGTGCATGCTCTGACCTGTGTGAAAAGGCAGCCTGGGGTACCATGTACAGGCAAGACAGTTACCATGGATACCTCACTGCTTTAGGTGTAGAAGCTTAACATTACAAACAACTTTGCAGCATTAGGCTACTGGCCTCATAAAAACACTGAAAAATAACAACGAATTCTGAGATAACCGCTATGATCTGTTTCTTGACATGAAAATATAAATTTGGCATCATAAAGCAAAAGGCAAAAACAGGATTGAGAGAAAGCAGCCAGATCTTGCAGGCCTTAATTTACAGTCTTCTCCCCAAAGATGTTATGGTCCTCAGCTCACGCTGACAGTAACGGGACCCATAGGTAGGCAGCTTGTCTCAGAATACCCTCCTCCTGCCTCAAGTTTTACATAAATTAAGACTCTAAACTTAAACCAACACAACACAGGCAGAAGGAAATGCAGCCAGAGTTAAAATAACTCAATTACTGATTACAAAAAGCTTTCCCTTCTAAAGTTTCTCTTTAACAGCACAAGTTGCTCTGTAAATATCTACCACAGGGTTTACGGTATCATGCATGCTGACCACATTAAAGGACAGCTATTTCACATGAAATGTTACACTGTACTCCTACATCTTTCAAAGACCATTGGGGTTTTGTGAGGAGATTCTAAATGTGCCTGTTGGGCAGTAAGCTGTGTCCCTGCTGAAATGCCTTCAGTAGTCGAGAGATGCCACTGTATTTTTTAGCTGGAGAAGCACGGCTTCACAACTGCAAGCCCATCTCTTGGCCTAAATATCAGTCCACCTGGCAGACAGATGCTCTCAATAGCAAAAGAAAATCAGCTTCATATCGCTGTGTCTAATAGTGGCAAAGGATATTCACCCCTGTCCACCAAATTATCTGATCTATTGATCCAACAGTCAACCATTTTTCAGACGGTGAATGCACCTGTCTCCTCCTTCACCCAGAGCAAAGGTTCAGAGGAAACCCCTTGAGACACTTTCTCCTGCTTTTGGTATTAAATTATATACAAAAGAAGTTCAAGTGCAAATGAGGCTACTGTTATGTTTCAGGGGATGAAAAATCCACCTCAAGAAGACTTACGATAATATAAACTATTCCACACTAGGAGTTCACATGGATCGAACGTGGTGCACCTAGCTGGCTCTTACATCACTAATTAAGATGCTTCTACAAGAAGACTACAGATTTATTTATTAACAAAGCTGCAACAGCCAAACACCTTCCTAAGGCTCAGCCTCTAAACAATGTGCTGGAAAAGCTGCTAGTTACAAGCTAAGAAGTAAGCAGCGAAGTTGGAGCTGATCTCAGATGCAGATAGGTGCTCCTGTCAGGTATATTCAGCTCATAAGAATCAGTAGCTGAATACAGATGCGTGTTCCTACGGTGTTTCATAATCAAGTAACATGCATTCCTCCACCTTTTTGCAGACCTATCTAACAGATGAAAGCGTGCTCCTTCCACACTCTGTCACATGTTTTGGCAGCGGGTGAGTTTCCATACACCGGTGAATTTTGTGCTGAAGGCACTCCATTTTTGCTAGCACAGACCATCTTTCAGCCTTCACGACACACACTGTACAAATGCAAAAGGGGCACAAGTGAAAACTCTCCTAATCCAAATGACTAATATCCTACATCTGTGCCACAACCCATCACTTTTCTAATATCAGTCTTTCTTTGTGCCCATAATTGCAAGAAGGAATAATAAAGGTCACATAAATGCCAAAGTAACTGATTCTACCTGCAAACTAAGTAGGCAGATTGGAAAGTAACCTGGTGACAAGGGTCCATTTAGCTTATCTGAAAGTAGTATGAGTGGTTAGGTCCCCATACAGTCAGTTACTGGCAAAAAATAACCCTTAGTTCTTAATCTAAGCTCCCCCCATCAACATTTGTACCACAGCTACTTTAGTTTTCTAACCGTGAGGAGCGGGTGCAACAAGTACAAAACCTCTAAACCAGTAAAGACCAGGTTCTTGGTGGGCAGGGGTGGAAAACTTTCTGCTTGTTATGACTGATCCTTTTATGCTGCTCAGTTAACAGACAGGACAATCCAGACCTCCAGCTCCCGGTCAAGACCGAGCAGGCAATGCTAGTAGCGAGGGCACAAGGAAGGTGTGGCTGGAGAGATCCCATCATCGCTCTAATACCATTAGAAATCTTTTCACTGGCTTTAATGGGATTTGGATCAGATGCAAAGGAAGCCACATTGTATTTCCCTGTTCTCTTGCTCCTATTAGCACAGCAAAACAACCAAATCCCAAGTATCTATTTTTGCATGTTTGCACTCCACAAAGGACAGCTCCCTCCCACCACAATCCGCACACAAGCAACCTCAATAGTCATAAGTCTATTTGATTCTTAATACATTAATGAGAGGAATTAGTAAAATAGGTAAGAAAAGGAAGTAAAGTATTAAATATAAATTTTTTACTTGCCATTTTCCCACCTAACAATGTTCCAGGGTATTTTAAGTAAACAACTATCTGAGAGAAGCGTGTAAGTGTCTAGAGCTATAATTAGAGTAATATTAATCTTAGCACCCAGAAAGAGTGAAATAAGGTACTGAAAATGCACATTAAAACCTCACAGGTAACAGAAGTTATGCCGCACATCCAAAGCCATTCTTAAGGCTGTACGAGTTGCAAGAAGCAGCACCTGATTTTCCTGGGTTCTGCCTGTGCCACAGTTTAACATCAAAGAGAGTAAATGTTTCATGATGTGCAGTGTTGGCTGAAGTTTGCAGCTATTCCTTGCCCCGCTAATGAAGAGATTAGGTAAATTTACAGCAAGACATAAACTCCTTGGTGTTCTTCCAGAGAAAGAATCCCACTCCTCCTCATTTAAAAGCTTCTAGCCTTGCTGTAGGTGGTAATTATGTCGAGGGTGAACTGCCGTGGTTTCTGTCTGGCAACACATAGCACTGGCACATGCAATCCCCACACTGTCTGGAAACAGCATTACATCAAACCATCCAGGTTAGTGGCTTACACAACCAGCTATACAGCCCTTTGAAATCTGTCAGCTACAGTGACTTGCTGTGTGCCCTTCTGCTTCTCAGACATCAGCTTCATCACACTTATCACACAGGTATCGGGCTCCTTTAAAAATAAAATTTGGAAGCAGTGACTTCTAACAGAATCTTAGTAAGAAAAAAAATATTTACATATCAAAGAGCAAACAACTGCTCAATTTTAACGCCAGATCTGAACTCAGTTCCTGAGAGCCTGTGGGTTCATCTGTGCAACACTACGGACAAGAACCTCAGAAAACACGAAAGAAGACAGCACCAGAAAGAGAAGTTGCACAATGCTGCTCGTGAAATTAGTTAGTAAGTTAACGTGGAGCTAGTCTAGGGATCACTAATGCAGGGCAGCACTGCACGCTGTAAAGCAGGCACATCCCACAGTTAAATCTAAGAGCTATGGATCAGGTTCTTAATTAAATGCAGTTCAGCTGGGATCCTGGCATCAGAATTAAAAATCACCGAGAAATCTCAAATCAAACATAGCATTCAACTTCACGTCTCCAGCTGTCAGGCAGCAGCGTCATGATACGTGAAGGCCTGTGAATAAGCAGCTTCCCCTGAAATCAGTGGGACCCTGAAATCAGTGGGACCAGATCTGAAGCGGGGAATTCTTCAGCCCAGAAACAGCTGTATCTGCCCCAGCATCGTAGCTGTGTGTTAAGAATGCAATAGCCTAAGCCACAGAATCATGGCATTTTCTACACGATTTGAAAACAAACACGTTGTACTTTAACAAGAAATGCTGTAACTACGTCCTTGGAGGATTGTTGTTCTGTACCAAAGAATTATTTCCCTTCCCTCCCCTTCCCCACTTCCCTCCCCTATGAATTAGTAAATGAATTTCTGCCACAAACCCTCAAACCATATTCTTCCCAATCAAAGAGTAAAACGATACCCAAGAGAGCAAGGCAGCAGAGAACCAGTGAGATCCTGCAGACAGCTAGACTGGATGGAAAGCTCCTGCCAGAGCCACACACAGATGGGCACACATGCTCAGAAAGCCTATGGGGGTAAAACAGGACAATACCAGAGAGAGGATTACATCCAAACGACATTGCCGGAAAATGTTCTCCTGGAACTGGACAGCTGTGACCAGACTAAAAAGGATGATACACAACAAAAGACAGTACATGTAATTTAATAAGTAAGCACAGAATTTTTTTATTGTTTTTCTTTTTTTCTCCCTGACCCTGCACTAGAAGTTTGGAAACAATTCCTTAAGGGCAAGGTCCGTATTATGGGAGAATCAAACATATGCATTTATGGGCAAACATATTACGATCTGCATATATTTTCTGGGGAAATGAAGCCTGCAGTTTTGCTCAGGGTCTGCAGTTCAGTGTTTTAGCAAATGGGGGATATAATGTGCGCCTGTGAACTCAGCCAGAATACAGATCCAAGAAGATGGGATTCTTATAATGTTTTTTGTAAGATGCAGTGCTACAGGGCCTAAATAAAAAGCTTTTCAAAAAGTCATTGCACATAGCCTGAGAATAAAGTGCTAGTCCCAGCAGTAGCCGCACAGCCGGTATCCACATTGTACAACAATCGCACAGCTCAAATCGTGACTATAAAAGGACAGCCCAAGCAGCAGGTGGGATGGAGGGATGGCAGGGGAGTCCATACCCGACCACCTCCTTCTCCAATCTGTCTGTTCATCAGTCATGTCACACGGGCTGTTCCCCTGCAAGGAACATCCAGAGGAACAGAGGAGCTAGAAATGTGGGTCCCAGGCAGGGGAAGCAGCTGGCAGGCATCTGTAATTGAATTCCAGGAGGACTTGGTCTATTTTTAAAAATCTCTGTAGGTTGGCGCTTTTTTTTTTCCCCCACAAGAAAAAAAAAAAAACCCACCAGGTGAACATTTCCAAAACTCGACACAGTTTTAAAGTTTCATTACATACATCTCCAAGTTCCAGCACTGTGTAAAAATTGTGCAGTAGCAGCAAAGCACAAGCAATCAGAACCAGATTCTAAAACTCTGCACCAGGGCGGGAGAAAATTAATTGGTTTTATCATTATTTGTGTACTATGAGGATAACGAACTTCTGCTTGGAAGTTCAAATACACAAACTTTTTCTACTGTATTCACACCCTAAACTGGAGGGACACTGGTTTCCTACCAACTCCAAAATAAACCAGATTTCATTGTCATGATTTATGTGCTGTGCTTCTGAGCTATCTACTAACCCACACCTCCGAATGCACAATGATACCTAAGGAATAAAGACCTACGATAAGTATCAAAATGTGAAGATTTTTGTGAAGTTCTTCCCATAAATGGGATCTGAACAGCATGCTTTCATTTGAGCAGTCTAACACCATAGCCAAGTCACCGGCAGAGAGCTAACCAGAACTCCTGACTTGCTCTCATTCATAAGTGGTCTGACCTGCTCGAGTTGTACTTAGAGCTTTCTGCACCTTTATCTCCTGTAATGCCTGCTAGATGATAACCGGAGTCCTAATATTCTCTCACCACAGCTTGGGAGAAGGACGGTCATTTATTCTGAGGGGGAGCATGTTGCTAATCTGCAGCTGTTGAGACATCTGATTCTGCTCACCTCTTTGGGAACTGCCTCTGCTCCCGAGAAGCAGGGTCTGGGACTACTTCCTTGGAGAGATTAGCAGTGGATAGTAAAAGGTTCCTAAATACAGCTCAGAATGGCTAATATGAAGCAGGAGAAACCAAAGAGTGCTAAAGCTGCACAGAGGAAAAGTCCTCGTTTTGCTCACAGCACGGTCCAGTCTGAGCTATACTCATTTATTTTCTGAGTTGCTGCAGCAAGTAAAATTCTCTGATGATAATGAGCAGTCACCGACTGCATCACCAACTCATTAAATCAACTCAGTATCCACTCATTAGCAAACACATTTATACACTCTGGATTTAATACTTGCTGGCTAACAAATGTAGCATATGATATTTGTTGAGGTATAATTTGTATTATTTTTGCTCTGATTTGTGTAAAATTATTTTTACGGAGCTGCAGCATGCCTCCTTCTGTCTTTTGATAGTGCTAGATTATACCCAGAAACTGTCACTTTGAAAAAATAATCAGAAGATAAAGCCAGGGATCATTTTTCAATGCTTTGCAAGAGAGGGTTATGTAACTATACATCACAATGTATATTTAAACACGGCTATGTTAGCCGCATATAAAGATGTGAGGTGAAAGAACAGCAGAAGAGAAATAACAAGAGAAAACCCTCTAAACAGAAAGAATACCAATTTTTTTAAAAATGCTTATTAATAAAAGTGACTCCAACAATAACTTCCGACTGGAAATATAACAAATACAGGATACTAGAATGTGTATCATAAAAAAAAATGGTATTACTTGCTGAATATTCCCCAAATGCACAACCAGCATACCTGGTCTTAGCAAACAACATCGCATTTTGTTGCAAGCACAGCTTTATAAAGGGGTATTTTCTTACGATAGTGGTGGCAGGGGAAACATTAAAGAAGAAAACGTTTTGACTGCCGTGCAGTCAGGCTGCCTGTAAACAGTATATTTGGGCCCTTAAAAAGCAGAGAATACATACAGCTTAAAAATTTCAGAGGATTTGGTTCCTTCGCAGCTTCAGGGCAGCAATAATTATCCTTTTCAAGGGCAGGACAATGAATATTAGCTTCCATCAGAGGAGGAACGATGAAATTTCAAAATGTACTTTGGAAGAAAGATGGGGCGAATGGTGGAGGGTGGCAATGGGGGAATCACTTCTCTGCCTTTCAGCTCTGTTATGTCAATTTGTTCCTCGGCCGCTTATTAATGAAAATTGTTGCTTAAATTTTAAGCTGCCGCGGTTCCTCCACGTTTGTGGGGTTTGGTTTGTTTTTTTCCCCTGCAGTCACAGGGCCTTGTTTTGGCAGAGGACTGGATAAAAGGCAAGAGGTTTATGGCAAGAACATTTGCAGCTTCATACAGACGCCCCTGTGTAATGCCACTAGGGAGCCTCACATATAAAATAATTTATGAGAAGACCTAACAGGCCACCTGCATGCCCAAACTTCAGTGTCTGCAAACCAGCGCGCTCTGCCAGAACTGTCAGCCTCTTGACGACTAACGTGTCAATCATCCCTAAACCCCGAAGCGTCAGCTTCGCCGCCTGCGAAACTGCTTTTAGAGGCACCGGCAAAGCGGGAGAGGACCACAGCCCTCCAACAAACAGCAACAAAACGTCGTTCTGTGATCTTTTGGCAACGGCAGAGCGGAGGAGAAGGAGGAGAGATTGTTGTTTGTTTCCTTTTGTTGCCGCCGTTGTTGTTGCTGTTGGAGCCGGGTTACATAATGCTTAATTTCGGGCTCTTTTCGGTGGCGCGGGGATGGATATGCAATGCAAATATCCCTGCCGGAATTACAAGAGCAATTTATCAATTCATGTGCAGCTAATCAACCCATTTGCTTTCTAGTGTCTAACAGCAACAGCTTATCTCATGCAGGCTCACGATCGTTCAAAGCAATCTAATTGAATTTCAGGGCCGGGAGCACCGCGGGGACACGT
>JAAGNO010010117.1:37529-47749 GCA_033439905.1 Ceryle rudis | reverse complement strand
AGAGAAGAGAAGAGAAGAGAAGAGAAGAGAAGAGAAGAGAAGAGAAGAGAAGAGAAGAGAAGAGAAGAGAGAAAAGAGAAGAGGAGTGGACCCCATCAGTTTGAATAATTGTAAAACAAAGCACAGACAAAGCTCTGTCTGCCATCTAACTCCTTCTAGAAACTAGTATGGTCAGTGAGATAATGGTGACAGATATTGGAAAGGACACGTAGGGCTTAGTTATATAAGCTGCATAGGTCAGGGAACTTACAGACTATCAAAACCAAATACTGATGTGCAGACCTGTGATCTCCTTATTAACAAGCTAGGCTACAGTAGTAGACAAAGAATACAGCAGCCTGGAATATTCTGGGGTCCCTTCCAGTGTGGTTTAGTTATTCTTTGGATTAACATAGAAACAGAAAAAGATACACATACATCCAAACATCAACACAGTACTAAGGGTGCTACTAGCACCCAGCTGCTGTTAGCAACAATAGTTTATAAAATATAAAATGGGAAGCTGTCCCCAAAGGACAATTCTGAAAATCTAGGTACAGGTTTCTGGCAAAGTGAAAGACACGGAGATAACTTTAGAAGTAATGAATTTACCTCAGCAGTGGCAGCAGGAGGCATCTCAGTGTGCAAACAGCATTGTCAAAGCCTGACCCCTGAAAGAAACAACAGGCTCAACAACAGAAGGGTGACTGAAAGTTACATGCAGTGGCTTATGCACAAACCTTGTCTACCGATTCTGTTGCCATTATGCTAAGATTCTGATTCAGATATTTATTTACTGAACAGATGCATGCCATTGTAAAGGAAAATTCTGAAAATTAACATATTTATATATATATCTATTCAGTTTCACAAAAACAAATTATAGAATCATAGAATTGTTTAGGTTGGAAAAGACCTTTAAGATCATACAGTCCAGCCATTAACGCAGCATGGCCAAGTCCACCACTAAACCATATCCCTCAGCACCACATTTACACATCTTTTAAATACCTTCAGAGATGGTGACTCCGCCACTTCCCTGGGCAGCCTGTTCCAGTCCTTGACAATACTTTCAGTGAAGAAATTTCTTGTAATATCCAATCTAAAACTACCTGCTTCAGGTAGTTTCCTCTCATATTATCACTTTTTACTTGGGAGAAGAGACCAGCACCTTGCTACAACCTCCTTTCAAGGGGGTTGTAGAGAGTGATAAGGCCTTCCCTGAACCTCCTTTTTTTTTTCCAAGCTAAACAACCCCAGGTGCCTTAGCCATTCCTCATAAGACTTTTGCTCTAGACCCTGTATCAGCTTTGTTGACCTTCTTTGGACATGCTCCATCACCTCAGTGTCTTTCTTGTAGTGAAGGGCCCAAATCTGAAAACAATTTTATCATGTGTTATGGAAAAAAAAAAAAAAAAAAAAAAATGGGTTTAGTTAGCTTTCTTCTTACAAATATAATTTTGGAGCAGCGTTGCACAGAGGCACTGATGTGTACTTCAGTGTAGAGTTCACTGTGTGTAAAAATCAGTGCTGAGAGAATTTTGGTTTGAAAATCAGTTTTCATGATGGTATAGACATGAGTTCATGCATAGAAAGCACATAAGCTAGATGCCTCTGTGCAGAGAGACAGGGAAGACCTTTGATCAACCTACAGCAAGTGTCCCAAAGAGAAGTGCCCACAAGAGGTGTGCAACCATATAAAATGAGTCACAGATACACAGGGTCATTGCAGGGGAATAGTTGTAGGTGGGATGCAACGCCTGTATTCTGTACCTAACCTTGCTGCATAGGTTCTCTTTGTTCATTGTGCCATAAATACTACACTGGTTTCATGAAAATGCCTAAATAACACAGTTAGAACTGCTTCATAGTTAACATGTATACACGGTATTTTATTTTTAATCCCTAGGGGGTTGAATCTTGTACTGAAAAACAAAAGTGCCATAGTGTTTTGGGAATTCTGGACAAATTCTAATATGTAAATGCCACCAGTGTATTTTTACCTGCAACAGAAGTGAAATCCAGAGCGGACACGACGATGAATGGAAAAGATGCCAAGTCTGCAGCTGCAGGGCAGGCAGCGTGTTGGGTGCAACGCGGGCAGGCGGCTGCTGGCGACAGTGGCGGTGGGTTTGGTGGTGGTGGCAGCTTTCACCTTGTCGGCCTCAGCACTGGTGCTGGCTCCGGCTCTGCTCTGGCTCTGGCCTCAGTTCTGGCCGTGGCTCTGGCTGTGGCTCTGGCCGTGGCTCTGGCCGTGGCCGTGGCTGTGGCCGTGGCTCTGGCCGTGGCTCTGGCTGTGGCTCTGGCCGTGGCCGTGGCTCTGGCTGTGGCCGTGGCCGTGGCTCTGGCTGTGGTTCTGGCCGTGGCTCTGGCTGTGGCTCTGGCCGTGGCCGCGGCTCTGGGCGCAGCTCCGCCAGCGGCTGCGGGCGCCCAGCGCTGGCTGCACAGCGGCCTCTCGCGGCGCCTGCCCCGCCACGCGCCCGCGCGGGGAGGGGCCGGAGCTGGAGCTGCTCCAGCCGCTTCCTCAGGCTGCTTTCTGACACGAGTATTAACATCTTCTGGTGAACGATCACCCCCGGTCAGCGATCGTTAACTGCCGTACCGGCCGGTACTGCTCGCTGAATGACGCAGGTTTTCCAACAGGCCGAAGGAGCCGAACGGCAGGCGAATGAAAGAACGCGCGCCAACCCCTCGGACTCGCTGCCGAGAGACTCGCGTCAGGCACATCTGAAAGTCTCAAGGTTCTGGCCCCGGTCCAGAGCTCCGAGCCTGCTCAAGCAGGTCCTTGCAGGCTGCTGCTAACTTCTCTGCTATCAGGGACAATTTCCTTTACTCCAGCGCTCCCCATCCAGAATTTGGCCGGGTGCAAATACAGGTCCTGCTGGGGAAACAAGGAAAAGCAGAGAGAAAAGGAAATGGGACCTGTGAGAGGGAGACAACTTCACAGAATCACAGAATGTTCAGGGTTGGAAGGGACCTCGAGAGACCATCTAGTCCAACCCCCCTGCCAAAGCAGGATCACCTTGAGCAGGTCACACAGGAATGTGTCCAGGTGGGCTTTGAATGTCTCCAGTGAAGGACACTCCACAACCTCCCTGGGCAGCTCTGTCACCCTCACCATGAAAAAGTTTCTCCTTGTGTTTACACGGAACCTCCTATGTTCCAGCTTGCACCCACTGACCCTTGTCCTGTCAGTGGATGTCACTGAGAAGACCCTGGCTCCATTTTCCTGAGCCTCACCTTTTACATATTTATAAACATTAATGACGTCACCCCTCAGTCTCCTCTTCTTCAAGCTAAAGAGACCCAGCTCCCTCAGAGATTCCTCATAAGGGAGATGTTCCTCTCCCTTAATCATCTTTGTGGCTCTGTGCTGGAATCCTTTGAGCAGTTCCCTGTCCTTCTTGAACTGAGGGGCCCAGAACTGAACACAATATTCCAGATGCAGCCTCACCAGGGCAGAGTAGAGGGGGAGGAAAACCTCTCTTGATGTACTAACCACACCTCTTGTAATACACCCCAGGATGCCACTGACCTTGTTGGTCACAAGGGCACATTGCTGTCTCATGGTCATCCTGCTGTCCACCAGGACTCTCAGGTCCCTTTCCCCTACGCTGCTTTCCAGCAGACCAGTCCCCAACCTATACTGGTACCTGGGGTTGTTCTTTCCCAGATGCAAGACTCTACCCTTGTCTTTGTTATATTTCATTAAATTTCTACCCACCCAACTCTCCAGCCTGTCTAGGTCTCTCTGGATGGCAGCACAGCCTTCCAGTGTGTCAGCCTCTCCTCCCAGCTTTGTGTCGTCAGGAAAATTGCTGACAGTGCACTCTGCTCCTTCATCCAGGTCATTGATGACTATATTGAATAGCACTGGTCCCAGTACCAACTCTTGAGGGACTCCACTAGATGCAGGCCTCCAACTAGACTCTGTCCCTAGACTTGCTGAAATGTTTAGCATAGGCAGCCAGCTGCCAATTAGCCAGCAGTTTAGTGTCCCGTCACTAATGCCAAATAGGTACGTCCATATTCATCCGTTGATGAACAGATGAACAATAAAATGTGTTCTGCCAGAGATCAGGAAGGTACGAAACCATGTTTTCTTTTTCACACAATTTGCATTTATCTGACCAAATTCAAAATCTGTTTTGTGGATGGGTAAATCTGTGAATCCCGTGTGTTTAACACTTTGCTTTCATAATTTACAGTTTATTAAGCTATTCAGTAAATATTACTTAAAACATGCTGAAGCATGCTTGGTTCTTCAGAAGCACATCTTGGAAGTGGATCCTTCAGGTAACAGAGCACATTCTGCAGCATACACCACCATCTATCTCAATGAAAATCCCTGGACTGACCTAGCTCTGGGTTGAGCCTGAGAGGTATATTTTACAAACGCACTAGTCTGGTCACCCATATTAGCACAGGAGCCAGCTGTATTTGAGTTTGGAACAGGGTTGCATCATGCTGGGTAGTAAATAGCCTTTCAATAAGCATGACTTTTGTCCTTAAGATGGTAGACAGATTGAAATCAAGTTGTGAGGAGCATGTGAAACTAACACAGGGCACAGAGACTGTAGAATGAGAAATGACACAGTAATAACCCTACAGTTTAACTGAACTGCCATAACAATTCTATAGCAGACCCGCACTGTTTGGGTCTAGAACTCAGACAACAACTAAAGTTTTCAGCTGGAAAGCTGAGAGTGATCCCATTTGTGATGTCACCTAAACTGTTGTGATGGATCCTCTATCTGTTATCACTGTCTTGAAAAACAACTTCAATGAGCTGTCCCAGTTCCTAGCCTCAGGGACAGAGGGTGTGCAAAGCATGCTGCCTGCACCTAAACGTGGCAGTGAAACTTGGTGGAAACTAGAAGAGTGGCCTGGGGTAGGTCTTGTTCAATAATATGCCTTCAGTGTGCTAACATCTGCTTTGCCCATCACAAGCTGACTGATAGTAAACATTTTTTGCTGCCAATAGTTCTGCCAAGCCATTCCTGAAAATCTTGTACACTGTATCGACTGAATCATATAGGTTGAGTAGTGATGCAGTAAACAAAATGTGATTATTTAAATGGCTTTCCATTTAATTTCAAATTTTGTTTCTACAGTGGAAGCTGAATATGCCAAACAGATCTCTGTAAATTCTTTAACACTTAAAAATTTTTCAAGGTTCAAGTACCTGAAGCTGAAAAGCTTCAGCCAAAGCTGTGCAGCAGTACTCTGGATACTTATTCTGCCTGAAGAATTTTTCCAGAGATTTCTTTCATATGGTACTCATTTTTCCCCTCAACTTTTAAAGTTAATAACAAGTAATTTTTAATAGTTTCAGCTCATGAGTCTTGGTGTATTTATTCAACAACATTAAAGAGCTGCTCATCATTCCATTTTGTTAGTGTCTCATAGCTCTAATCTTGACCTAGTTTGTGAATGTTTTATTTATCAACAGCAGGCTACCCAAACAGCCTCATCTCGGAGGGATTCCAAACACAGTCTCAGTCCAAGAGGATGCAGCTTCTCCAGGGCATCATCCTCCATATTTGTGTTTGTCAGCAACTCCCTCCCTCCAAAAAGTCTTTCAAGTTCTTTTTTTCCTTGACAGTATTTCTATTTTTCTTTCATTAGGAAACATTGCCAGCAACATATACTTACAATTAGTTTCTCCTTTCTCCTATGAACTATGACTACAAATTATGCCCACAAATCTTGCAGCATTATTGGGAAGTGTCCATTACGGTATGACTCATTTCTCAGCTGATACTGCAAATGCTTTGCAAGAGGCTTTACATTTACCTCATCTTTCATTAAAAATACTCTAGGAAAAGAGACAGTCTGGACCATCAAGGAAGGAGGAACCACAGAAACCCTGAAAGTAAACTGAGCACACTGAATCATAGTATCATTTGTGTTGGAAGATCATCAAGTGGAACTGACATATCATTAGCTTCATCAGGTTCCACACATAACAATGTAATTTTGTTACACTGGGCTTCATGGTGCTCTATGGCACTTCTAATTTAGAGAACAGACAGAAGTATTAAGTGGATAAAAAGCTGGACATGAACCGGCAATGTGTGCTGGCAGCCCAGAAAGCCAACCATATTCTGGGCTGCATACAAAAGAAGCATGGCCAGCAGGTTGAGGGAGGTGATTCTGCCCCTCTATGTCACTTTGGTGAGCCTTCACCTGGAGTACTGTGACCAGCTCTGGAGTCCTCAGTATAAGAAACACATGGACCTGATGGAGCGGATCCAGAGGAGGGCTACAAAAATGAGAGGGCTGGAGCACCTCTCCTGTGAGGAAAGGCTGAGATAGTTGGGGTTGTTCAACCCAGAGAAGAGAGGGCTCCAGAGAGGTCTTATTGTGGCCTTCAGTACTTAAAGGGAGCTTATAAGAGATATAGGGATGGACTTTTTAGCAGGGCCTGCTGTGACAGGACAAGGGACAATTTTTAAACAAGATTTGGACTATACATAAGGAAGAATTTTTTTACAAAGAGGGTGGTAAAATACTGAAACAGGTTGCCCACAGAGGAGGCAGATGCCCCATTCCCGGAAACATTCTAGGTGAGGTTGGTCTGGGCTCTGAGCAACCTGATCTAATTGAAGGAGGCCCTGCTTATTGCAGGGGGTTAGACTAGATGACCTTTAAAGGTCCCTCCCAACTCAAATTATTCTATGATTCTATGGTTAAACCCTTAATGTCAACATCTGAGAATGTCCTATAGCCAAAAGTAAAAAAAACCCACCCCCAATCCACAAAGAAAAAACCCACATAGAGCCACAAAAGGGATTTCCCCCATTTAGTTCTAAAACATAAGATGATGTTTCATAGTTGCTTGTAGAAAGAAACTTGCCATTTATACCTTTTTCTTCTCAATATACCTTTATAAGAAGCTCAGGTAGGTAGGCTCCCAGCAAATTCTGAAAACACTTGGACAGAAGGTGTCTGCTTTCAAGATAGCTGTAACACTGTCTGCAATACCAGAATAATGCTGTGCCAAACAACCACTGCCTGAGAAAATTAACATCAAATGAGAGCAAATAGAGACTTCCACTGCAGGATAAGTTATTTCAAGGGCAAACATAACACGCTTTAAATGGAGAAGTGAAATACTCCTATCTGCAGAGTGGCACAGGCCTCCCCCAGAGATCTACAAAGCCCTGTGGACTCCCTGTGGAGGCTCAGGTCACCACCCTAAGACCCTGGGTCAGGCTTGACCACAGTGTCACCCCAGAGCTGCTTTGGTTCTGAAAAATCTCCAGAAACATACAGTGGCTGCTACATATTATCACAAGAAAAAAGAGCCATGGCAAGAAGTAGGCAGAGCATGGGGCTAACGGTGGAATAAAAGACAAGAACTCTCTAACCAATCTAACCATCTTTCTAACCAGCCATGACTATTTTGAGTTGTGGCTCACCATGTGGTCTCAGAGTGGGTGCTGCCTTTCTCTGCCCACAATGTTTTTTACATATTTAATTTACTTTATTTTTGTCGTGCTTTGTGCCCAAGGTGCACCTTTTATTCGGCTCATTTTCTGTACCTCTCTCTCAGCTGATACCTTCTCAGCATCTCACCAGCATACACTTTCATTTCCATTTGAGACTATTAATAAAGGTGTAAAGGAACATAAGTTCATAATTTCCCTCCAAATATATTAGAGATTTGTCTACTTCTCAGCATATGAAAACTGGACTCATACAAAGAAGCTTTGAAAAGGTCAAATTCTGTGAATATCCAGTTTCTAACTACATTGTATTCATCGGTGCTTATACTCTTCTTGTGTTCATTTTGTCAGACTATGCTAACAAATGAGTTTGCTGATATTATTTATGGGATAGTAAATCTTATGTGCAACAACATAAAATTCATACTAATGAGCAGAAATCCATCACTGATCTGTATGTTCAGTCAAAACAAAAATAAATATCTGGGGCTGTGAACACCAAATTTTTAATAAGTCCCGAAGATACACAATTTGAGGACTAAATTATTCATAAAATTTCCACTGACTTCAAATAAGAAGTATATTTGACAAATTTTTAACTCATTTATGGCAAATCTGTAAATGGGTGAAGATAAAAATTGCTGTCTATGTGATTCTTGCAGTTAACTTCAAATAGTAACCTACTAATTTTAATCAACTTAGACTTTTCTTTAACGTTTCCTAATGAAGTCCAGTTCAATTCATTTCAAGAAGATTTTATCACATTACGGATTGGTTTACACTGATATGATTTCCCTGCTAGACAGATTTATTCCTGATGAAGGTCTAGCTTGCAACTAGATACTAGAGATGGGTTGCACAGAAAGTGCTCACAGCTGGGGGTGCCTGCGGTGGTGGCCCTGGGGCAGGGGAGCTCTGGCTGGTAGAGAATTCATGCAGTTATTTCCATCACACCTTGGGTTGCTACTCTCTGCACGTGAAGTGAAAGAAGGGATTGTTGGGTGTAATCCCAGCATTGCTGGGGGTGATGCAGCAGAACTCATTGCACCCATCTCTCTTTTTATTTTGGGCATCTGAGGGTCACAGAATGGGAATCTGTGGATTTCTCCATTCTCCATCCCTTCAGCACAGTGAAGTCTCAAATTTTGCAATGAAAGATGCCACTCCTGAAATACATCTAACATGCACTAACATGTAATTTCATTTTATCAGGCACTCAGTAAGGGATGCTTTATTTTTATATAAAACTTTTTACAAAAATCTTTGCAATGAGAGAGGGAAAAGTGAACAACGGAAAGCAAAACCAGAATGATAAATAAAGAAATGAAATCCAGTAAGAAAATAACAGAGGAAAAGGAGACAATTAATAGACGCAATTAAGTATGACTTGATGATGTTAATAAATATAGTGGCGCTGTGGTCATCAGCAGAAGGCTTTAGCATTCAATAGAGATAAGTCAGCTTTTGGGATTAAAGTCTCCTAGAAAAGACTTTGTCATGAGATACCTACTCTTGTTCTGCCCATACATCATCTTCTTTCTTACCCTCACAGCTCTCAGCCATGCTGCCATTCAGTTTCCAGGGGGTTTTGTCCCCTGTCATCTCTACCCCCTCCAAGCCACATTTCTGCTTCTTTTACTGTCCCTACAGCTCATGCAGAGGCACAGCTTGCCTAACCAGGTCTTCTGCACTCAACGGCAGGAGCAGGCTTGCCTTTCTGTCACTCACAGGCACTACTAAAGAGAGCAGAAGGATGGCTGTAACACTCTCCCCACTTCCCCAGTTCTGCAAAAACAGGCCTCCAAAGAAGAGGAGATTAATTTCTTCCATCCCCTACAGTTACCCACACTGGCTGCAACCCTTTCAGAGGCAGGCATAGGGAAAGCAGTCAGGTACATGGTGCTTCCCACTACACCATGCTGGGAAATGATGGACATCCCTTGTGTGCATATCCAGGAGCCACTGCAGTCTGTCAACACATGCCCTTTGTCTTGGAATTTATGATTAATAGTAATTTGTGCTGTAAGCATTCTTGAGAGATTGAAACCTCTTTTTAACACATGCTGTCACTCCACCCCCAGTCTAAATATACAAAATAAGGAGGGGTCTGGGAGGCACCGACAACTGGGGTGGTTTGCCCAGCACATGTCAGTGGTGGTGGCAGAAGCAGAATGCAGTTCTCCTGTACTCCTCTGTCTATTTACTGAGATCATCCTCCCATAAAGTGAACAATTTATTGGTCTGCATATTGCTAAGCCATTACAGTTCTGGGCTTTTACTTCAGATCATAAAAGTACCTCAGAGGATTGAATTGATTTTATTAAATGACATATCATCAGATGTCTTTTGTGCCAATACTATCTTCTCCCCCGACACCCTTGTCAATGACTCACGGATTTCCAAAGTAACATTGCTTCTTTAGATTCCAATTGCTAATGCAGTCCTTGGATTTGTCTTATGGATGGTTTTTGGCTTCTAGCAAAGTTAGTGAGTACTCCTGCTCTGTGTCGATGTGGGGGAAATCAGATGGACTGCACAGATCAATAGCTCTGACAGGAAAGCCTTCTGCATGCAGGCTGAACAAAGATCTGTTAAAACAAACCATATAATCCATGTTCAGAGAGATGAAATTCTCAGAAACAAGCTAGCATTTAAACCAGCCCCTCAATGTGCATAAATCTCAGCATCTTCAGCTGGAACTGACAGAAAAGATCTAGTGGATTTCCTAGAAAAAATGACATTTTGCTATTCAGGAGCTGCCAGAGAATCAGGATGTTTCCTGTATTGACT